>JAHIAM010003881.1:0-34010 GCA_021605205.1 Aegilops longissima
TCAATCATGGAAATCACTCGGGACCCCAAAGCGGTGAGTAGTACTCCACGAAGCGGGCGAGAATCGGCCAAAACTGCGAGTGTTGATGACCGACACGTAAGCGCACACTTGGTTCAACAACTATCGAAATAAACCGGGACGCAAAGCGGTGAGTAATAGTCCACAAAGCGGGTCAGAATTGGCCAAAACTATGAGTCTTGATGTCCGACACATAAGCGCACCCGGGGTTCGTTAATCGTGAAAATCACTCGGGACCCCAAAGCGGTGGTGATAGTCCACGAAGCAGGTCAGAATCGGCCAAAATTGCAGTGTTGATGACCAAGATGTAATCGCTTTTCGGGTCACCACCTATGGAAATCGCTTTGGGACCCCAAAGCGGTGAGTAATAGTCCATGAAGCGGGCAAGAATCGGCCAAAGCTGTGAGTGTTGATGTCCGACACGTAAATGCACCCCGGGGCTCGTTAATCGTGGAAATCACTCTGCAACCCCAAAACAGTGAGTAATTGTTCATGAAGCGGGCGAGAATCGGCCAAAACTGCGATTGTTGATGACCAACACGTAAAGCGCACCTCGGGGTTCAACAACTATGGAAATCGCTTTGGGACCCCAAAAGCAGTGAGTAATAGTCTGAAGCGGGCCAGAATTGACAAAAACGCGAGTGTTGATGATCGACACGAATCGCATCTCGGGGTTCATCAATCGTGGAAATCACTCAGGAGCCCAAAACAGTGATTAATAATAGCGAAATGGGCCAGGATCGGCCAAAATTGTGAGTGTTGATGACCGACACGTAAACGCACCCCGGGGTTCGTCAATCGTGGAAATCACTTCGGTAACCTAAAACTGAGTAATAGTCAAAAGCGGGCGAAGCAGGCCCAAGCTGCGAGTCTTGATGACCAACACGTAAGCCCATCTTGGGGTTCGACAACCATGAAATCGCCGGGACCCCAAGCGGTGAGTAATAGTCCATGAAAGAGCCAGAATCGGCCAAATCTAGGATTATTGATGAGCGATACATAAGCGCACCCGGGGTTCGTCAATCATGGAAATCTCGAGGACCCCAAATCAATGAGTAATAGTCACAAGCG
Organism: Aegilops longissima; assembly: GCA_021605205.1. Taxonomy (NCBI): domain Eukaryota; kingdom Viridiplantae; phylum Streptophyta; class Magnoliopsida; order Poales; family Poaceae; genus Aegilops; species Aegilops longissima. Next base: position 1,090 of record JAHIAM010003881.1, read on the forward strand.
GGCAGAATCGGCAAAACTGCAAGTGTTGATGACCAACACATAAACACACCCGGCAAAGTCAATCGTGAAATCTTTGCGGGACACCAAAACTGAGTAATAGTCCATGAAGCGGGCGAGAATCGGCCAAAGCTGTGATTGTTGATGACCGACACGTAACGCACCTTAGGGTTCAACAACCATGGAAATCGTTTTGGGCGCCAAAATGGTGAGTAATAGTCCACGAAGCAGGTAGAATCGACAAAAACGCGAATGTTGATGACCGCGCGTAAATGCACCCACAGGTTCGTCAATCATGGAAATCACTCGGGACCCCAAAGCGGTGAGTAGTACTCCACGAAGCGGGCAGAATCGGCCAAAACTGCGAGTGTTGATGACCGACACGTAAGCGCACACTTGGTTCAACAACTATCGAAATCGCCGGGACGCAAAGCGGTGAGTAATAGTCCACAAAGCGGGTCAGAATTGGCCAAAACTATGAGTCTTGATGTCCGACACATAAGCGCAACCGGGGTTCGTTAATCGTGAAAATCACTCGGGACCCCAAAGCGGTGAGTGATAGTCCACGAAGCAGGTCAGAATCGGCCAAAATTGCAGTGTTGATGACCAAGATGTAATCGCTTTTCGGGTCACCACCTATGGAAATCGCTTTGGGACCCCAAAGCGGTGAGTAATAGTCCATGAAGCAGGCAAGAATCGGCCAAAAGCTGTGAGTGTTGATGTCCGACACGTAAATGCACCACAGGGCTCGTTAATCGTGGAAATCACTCTGCAACCCCAAAACAGTGAGTAATTGTTCATGAAGCGGGGCAGAATCGGCCAAAACTGCGATTGTTGATGACCAACACGTAAAGCGCACCTCGGGGTTCAACAACTATGGAAATCGCTTTGGGACCCCAAAAGCAGTGAGTAATAGTCCTGAAGCGGGCCAGAATTGACAAAAACGCGAGTGTTGATGATCGACACGAATCGCATCTCGGGGTTCATCAATCGTGGAAATCACTCGGGAGCCCAAAACAGTGATTAATAATAGCGAAATGGGCCAGGATCGGCCAAAATTGTGAGTGTTGATGACCGACACGTAAGCGCACCACAGGGTTCGTCAATCGTGAAATCACTTGGTAACCTAAAACTGAGTAATAGTCAAAAAGCGGGCGAACGGGCCCAAACTGCGAGTCTTGATGACCAACACGTAAGCCCATCTTGGGGTTCGACAACCATGGAAATCGCTTCGGGACCCCAAACGGTGAGTAATAGTCCATGAAAGAGCCCAGAATCGGCCAAATCTAGGATTATTGATGAACGATACATAAACGCACCCCGGGGTTCGTCAATCATGGAAATCTCTGAGGGACCCCAAATCAATGAGTAATAGTCCCTGAAACGGGCCAGAATCGACAAAACTGCAAGTGTTGATGACCAACACATAAACACAACCCGGTGTTCGTCAATCGTGGAAATCTTTGCGGGACACCAAAACTGAGTAATAGTCCATGAAACGGGCAAGAATCGGCCAAAACTGTGATTGTTGATGACCGACCGTAACCGCACCTTGAGGGTTCAACAACCATGGAAATCGTTTTGGGCGCCAAAATGGTGAGTAATAGTCCACGAAGCGGGTAGAATCGACAAAAACGCGAATGTTGATGACCGACGCGAAAATGCACCCACAGGTTCGTCAATCATGGAAATCACTCCGGGACCCCAAAGCGGTGAGTAGTACTCCACGAAGCGGGCAGAATCGGCCAAAACTGCGAGTGTTGATGACCGACACGTAAGCGCACACTTGGTTCAACAACTATCGAAATAAACCGGGACCGCAAAGCGGTGAGTAATAGTCCACAAAGCGGGTCAGAATTGGCCAAAACTATGAGTCTTGATGTCCGACACATAAGCGCACCCGGGGTTCGTTAATCGTGAAAATCACTCGGGACCCCAAAGCGGTGAGTGATAGTCCACGAAGCAGGTCAGAATCGGCCAAAATTGCAGTGTTGATGACCAAGATGTAATCGCTTTTCGGGTCACCACCTATGGAAATCGCTTTGGGACCCCAAAGCGGTGAGTAATAGTCCATGAAGCGGGCAAGAATCGGCCAAAAGCTGTGAGTGTTGATGTCCGACACGTAAATGCACCACAGGGCTCGTTAATCGTGGAAATCACTCTGCAACCCCAAAACAGTGAGTAATTGTTCATGAAGCGGGCCAGAATCGGCCAAAACTGCGATTGTTGATGACCAACACGTAAGCGCACCTCGGGGTTCAACAACTATGGAAATCGCTTTGGGACCCCAAAAACAGTGAGTAATAGTCTGAAGCGGGCCAGAATTGACAAAAACGCGAGTGTTGATGATCGACACGAATCGCATCTCGGGGTTCATCAATCGTGGAAATCACTCGGGAGCCCAAAACAGTGATTAATAATAGCGAAATGGGCCAGGATCGGCCAAAATTGTGAGTGTTGATGACCGACACGTAAGCGCACCCAGGGTTTCGTCAATCGTGAAATCACTTGGTAACCTAAAACTGAGTAATAGTCAAAAAGCGGGCGAGCAGGCCCAAACTGCGAGTCTTGATGACCAACACGTAAGCCCATCTTGGGGTTCGACAACCATGAAATCGCCGGGACCCCAAGCGGTGAGTAATAGTCCATGAAAGAGCCAGAATCGGCCAAATCTAGGATTATTGATGAGCGATACATAAGCGCACCCGGGGTTCGTCAATCATGGAAATCTCGAGGGACCCCAAATCAATGAGTAATAGTCATGAAGCGGGCAGAATCGGCAAAGCTGCAAGTGTTGATGACCAACACATAAACACAAGTCAATCGTGGAAATCTTTGCGGGACACCAAAACTGAGTAATAGTCCATGAAGCGGGCGAGAATCGGCCAAAGCTGTGATTGTTGATGACCGACGTAACCGCACCTTAGGGTTCAACAACCATGGAAATCGTTTTGGGCGCCAAAATGGTGAGTAATAGTCCACGAAGCAGGTAGAATCGACAAAAACGCGAATGTTGATGACCGACACGTAAATGCACCACAGGTTCGTCAATCATGGAAATCACTCGGGACCCCAAAGCGGTGAGTAGTACTCCACGAAGCGGGCGAGAATCGGCCAAAACTGCGAGTGTTGATGACCGACACGTAAGCGCACACTTGGTTCAACAACTATCGAAATCGCCGGGACATAAAGCGGTGAGTAATAGTCCACAAAGCGGGTCAGAATTGGCCAAAACTATGAGTCTTGATGTCCGACACATAAGCGCAACCGGGGTTCGTTAATCGTGAAAATCACTCGGGACCCCAAAGCGGTGAGTGATAGTCCACGAAGCAGGTCAGAATCGGCCAAAATTGCAGTGTTGATGACCAAGATGTAATCGCTTTTCGGGTCACCACCTATGGAAATCGCTTTGGGACCCCAAAGCGGTGAGTAATAGTCCATGAAGCGGGCAAGAATCGGCCAAAAGCTGTGAGTGTTGATGTCCGACACGTAAATGCACCCTGGGGCTCGTTAATCGTGGAAATCACTCTGCAACCCCAAAACAGTGAGTAATTGTTCATGAAACGGGCCAGAATCGGCCAAAACTGCGATTGTTGATGACCAACACGTAAGCGCACCTCGGGGTTCAACAACTATGGAAATCGCTTTGGGACCCCAAAAACAGTGAGTAATAGTCTACGAAACGGGCCAGAATTGACAAAAACCGCGAGTGTTGATGATCGACACGAATACGCATCTCGGGGTTCATCAATCGTGGAAATCACTCCGGGAGCCCAAAACAGTGATTAATAGCCAACGAAATGGGCCAGGATCGGCCAAAATTGTGAGTGTTGATGACCGACACGTAAGCGCACCCTGGGGTTCGTCAATCGTGGAAATCACTTCGGTAACCTAAAACTGAGTAATAGTCAAAAAGCGGGCGAAGCGCCCAAGCTGCGAGTCTTGATGACCAACACGTAAGCCCATCTTGGGGTTCGACAACCATGAAATCGCCGGGACCCCAAGCGGTGAGTAATAGTCCATGAAAGAGCCAGAATCGGCCAAATCTAGGATTATTGATGAGCGATACATAAGCGCACCCGGGGTTCGTCAATCATGGAAATCTCGAGGGACCCCAAATCAATGAGTAATAGTCATGAAGCGGGCAGAATCGGCAAAAGCTGCAAGTGTTGATGACCAACACATAAACACACCCGGTGTTCGTCAATCGTGAAATCTTTGCGGGACACCAAAACTGAGTAATAGTCCATGAAGCGGGCGAGAATCGTGATTGTTGATGACCGACCGTAACCGCACCTTGAGGGTTCAACAACCATCTAAATCGTTTTGGGCGCCAAAATGGTGAGCAATAGTCCACAAGCGGGTAGAATCGACAAAAACGCGAATGTTGATGACCGACGCGTAAATGCACCCAAGGTTCGTCAATCATGGAAATCACTCCGGGACCCCAAAGCGGTGAGTAGTACTCCACGAAGCGGGCGAGAATCGGCCAAAACTGCGAGTGTTGATGACCGACACGTAAGCGCACACTTGGTTCAACAACTATCGAAATCGCCGGGACGCAAAGCGGTGAGTAATAGTCCACAAAGCGGGTCAGAATTGGCCAAAACTATGAGTCTTGATGTCCGACACATAAGCGCACCCGGGGTTCGTTAATCGTGAAAATCACTCGGGACCCCAAAGCGGTGAGTGATAGTCCACGAAGCAGGTCAGAATCGGCCAAAATTGCAGTGTTGATGACCAAGATGTAATCGCTTTTCGGGTCACCACCTATGGAAATCGCTTTGGGACCCCAAAGCGGTGAGTAATAGTCCATGAAGCGGGCAAGAATCGGCCAAAAGCTGTGAGTGTTGATGTCCGACACGTAAATGCACCACAGGGCTCGTTAATCGTGGAAATCACTCTGCAACCCCAAAACAGTGAGTAATTGTTCATGAAGCGGGCAGAATCGGCCAAAACTGCGATTGTTGATGACCAACACGTAAAGCGCACCTCGGGGTTCAACAACTATGGAAATCGCTTTGGGACCCCAAAAGCAGTGAGTAATAGTCCTGAAGCGGGCCAGAATTGACAAAAACGCGAGTGTTGATGATCGACACGAATCGCATCTCGGGGTTCATCAATCGTGGAAATCACTCAGGAGCCCAAAACAGTGATTAATAATAGCGAAATGGGCCAGGATCGGCCAAAATTGTGAGGGTTGATGACCGACACGTAAACGCACCCTTGGGTTCGTCAATCGTGGAAATCACTTCGGTAACCTAAAACTGAGTAACAGTCCAAGAAACGGGCCAGAACGGGCCCAAACTGCGAGTCTTGATGACCAACACGTAAGCCCATCTTGGGGTTCGACAACCATGGAAATCGCTTCGGGACCCCAAACGGTGAGTAATAGTCCATGAAAGAGCCCAGAATCGGCCAAATCTAGGATTATTGATGAGCGATACATAAGCGCACCCGGGGTTCGTCAATCATGGAAATCTCGAGGACCCCAAATCAATGAGTAATAGTCCACGAAGCCAGAATCGGCAAAAGCTGCAAGTGTTGATGACCAACACATAAACACAATCAAGTGAAATCTTTGCGGGACACCAAAACTGAGTAATAGTCCATGAAGCGGGCCAGAATCGGCCAAAGCTGTGATTGTTGATGACCGACACGTAACCGCACCTTGAGGGTTCAACAACCATGGAAATCGTTTTGGGCGCCAAAATGGTGAGTAATAGTCCGCAAGCAGGTAGAATCGACAAAAACGCGAATGTTGATGACCGACGCGTAAATGCACCCACAGGTTCGTCAATCATGGAAATCACTCGGGACCCCAAAGCGGTGAGTAGTACTCCACGAAGCGGGCGAGAATCGGCCAAAACTGCGAGTGTTGATGACCGACACGTAAGCGCACACTTGGTTCAACAACTATCGAAATAAACCGGGACGCAAAGCGGTGAGTAATAGTCCACAAAGCGGGTCAGAATTGGCCAAAACTATGAGTCTTGATGTCCGACACATAAGCGCACCCGGGGTTCGTTAATCGTGAAAATCACTCGGGACCCCAAAGCGGTGAGTGATAGTCCACGAAGCAGGTCAGAATCGGCCAAAATTGCGAGTGTTGATGACCAAGATGTAATCGCACACTCGGGTCACCACCTATGGAAATCGCTTTGGGACCCCAAAACGGTGAGTAATAGTCCATGAAACGGGCAAGAATCGGCCAAAACTGTGAGTGTTGATGTCCGACACGTAAATGCACCCTGGGGCTCGTTAATCGTGGAAATCACTCTGCAACCCCACAACAGTGAGTAATTGTTCATGAAACGGGCCAGAATCGGCCAAAACTGCGATTGTTGATGACCAACACGTAAGCGCACCTCGGGGTTCAACAACTATGGAAATCGCTTTGGGACCCCAAAAACAGTGAGTAATAGTCTACGAAACGGGCCAGAATTGACAAAAACCGCGAGTGTTGATGATCGACACGAATACGCATCTCGGGGTTCATCAATCGTGGAAATCACTCCGGGAGCCCAAAACAGTGATTAATAATAGCGAAATGGGCCAGGATCGGCCAAAATTGTGAGTGTTGATGACCGACGTACGCGCACCACAGGGTTCGTCAATCGTGAAATCACTTGGTAACCTAAAACTGAGTAATAGTCAAAAAGCGGGCGAGAGCAGGCCCAAGCTGCGAGTCTTGATGACCAACACGTAAGCCCATCTTGGGGTTCGACAACCATGAAATCGCCGGGACCCCAAGCGGTGAGTAATAGTCCATGAAAGAGCCGAATCGGCCAAATCTAGGATTATTGATGAGCGATACATAAGCGCACCCGGGGTTCGTCAATCATGGAAATCTCGAGGACCCCAAATCAATGAGTAATAGTCCACTGAAGCGGGCAGAATCGGCAAAAGCTGCAAGTGTTGATGACCAACACATAAACACACCCGGTGTTAAGTCAATCGTGGAAATCTTTGCGGGACACCAAAACTGAGTAATAGTCCATGAAGCGGGCGAGAATCGGCCAAAAGCTGTGATTGTTGATGACCGACCGTAACCGCACCTTAGGGTTCAACAACCATGGAAATCGTTTTGGGCGCCAAAATGGTGAGTAATAGTCCACAAGCAGGTAGAATCGACAAAAACGCGAATGTTGATGACCGGCGCGTAAATGCACCCACAGGTTCGTCAATCATGGAAATCACTCCGGGACCCCAAAACAGTGAGTAGTACTCCACGAAACGGGCCAGAATCGGCCAAAACTGCGAGTGTTGATGACGGACACGTAAGCGCACACTTGGTTCAACAACTATCGAAATCGCTTCGGGACAGCAAAACGGTGAGTAATAGTCCACAAAACGGGTCAGAATTGGCCAAAACTATGAGTCTTGATGTCCGACACTTAAACGCACCCCGGGGTTCGTTAATCGTGAAAATCCCTCCGGGACCCCAAAACAGTGAGTGATAGTCCACGAAACAGGTCAGAATCGGCCAAAATTGCGAGTGTTGATGACCAAGATGTAATCACTTTTCGGGTCACCACCTATGGAAATCGCTTTGGGACCCCAAAACGGTGAGTAATAGTCCACGAAACGGGCAAGAATCGGCCAAAACTGTGAGTGTTGATGTCCGACACGTAAATGCACCCCGGGGCTCGTTAATCGTGGAAATCACTCTGCTACCCCAAAACAGTGAGTAATTGTTCATGAAACGGGCCAGAATCGGCCAAAACTGCGATTGTTGATGACCAACACGTAAGCGCACCTCGGGGTTCAACAACTATGGAAATCGCTTTGGGACCCCAAAAACAGTGAGTAATAGTCCTGAAGCGGGCAGAATTGACAAAAACGCGAGTGTTGATGATCGACACGAATCGCATCTCGGGGTTCATCAATCGTGGAAATCACTCAGGAGCCCAAAACAGTGATTAATAATAGCGAAATGGGCCAGGATCGGCCAAAATTGTGAGTGTTGATGACCGACACGTAAGCGCACCACAGGGTTCGTCAATCGTGGAAATCACTTGGTAACCTAAAACTGAGTAATAGTCAAAAGCGGGCGAAGCAGGCCCAAAGCTGCGAGTCTTGATGACCAACACGTAAGCCCATCTTGGGGTTCGACAACCATGAAATCGCGCCGGGACCCCAAGCGGTGAGTAATAGTCCATGAAAGAGCCAGAATCGGCCAAATCTAGGATTATTGATGAGCGATACATAGCGCACCCGGGGTTCGTCAATCATGGAAATCTCGAGGACCCCAAATCAATGAGTAATAGTCACAAGCGGGCGAGAATCGGCAAAAGCGCAAGTGTTGATGACCAACACATAAACACACCCGGTGTTAAGTCAATCGTGGAAATCTTTGCGGGACACCAAAACTGAGTAATAGTCCATGAAGCGGGCGAGAATCGGCCAAAGCTGTGATTGTTGATGACCGACCCACGTAACCGCACCTTGAGGGTTCAACAACCATGGAAATCGTTTTGGGCGCCAAAATGGTGAGTAATAGTCCACAAGCAGGTAGAATCGACAAAAACGCGAATGTTGATGACCGGCACGAAAATGCACCCACAGGTTAAATCAATCATGGAAATCACTCCGGGACCCCAAAACAGTGAGTAGTACTCCACGAAACGGGCCAGAATCGGCCAAAACTGCGAGAGTTGATGACCGACACTTAAGCGCACACTTGGTTCAACAACTATCGAAATCGCTTCGGGACCGCAAAACGGTGAGTAATAGTCCACAAAACGGGTCAGAATTGGCCAAAACTATGAGTCTTGATGTCCGACACATAAACGCAACCCGGGGTTCGTTAATCGTGAAAATCACTCCGGGACCCCAAAACAGTGAGTGATAGTCCACGAAACGGGTCAGAATCGGCCAAAATTGCGAGTGTTGATGACCAAGATGTAATCGCACACTCGGGTCACCACCTATGGAAATCGCTTTGGGACCCCAAAACGGTGAGTAATAGTCCATGAAACGGGCAAGAATCGGCCAAAACTGTGAGTGTTGATGTCCGACACGTAAATGCACCCTGGGGCTCGTTAATCGTGGAAATCACTCTGCAACCCCACAACAGTGAGTAATTGTTCATGAAACGGGCCAGAATCGGCCAAAACTGCGATTGTTGATGACCAACACGTAAGCGCACCTCGGGGTTCAACAACTATGGAAATCGCTTTGGGACCCCAAAAACAGTGAGTAATAGTCTACGAAACGGGCCAGAATTGACAAAAACCGCGAGTGTTGATGATCGACACGAATACGCATCTCGGGGTTCATCAATCGTGGAAATCACTCCGGGAGCCCAAAACAGTGATTAATAGCCAACGAAATGGGCCAGGATCGGCCAAAATTGTGAGTGTTGATGACCGACACGTAAACGCACCCCGGGGTTCGTCAATCGTGGAAATCACTTCGGTAACCTAAAACTGAGTAATAGTCCAAGAAACGGGCCAGAACGGGCCCAAACTGCGAGTCTTGATGACCAACACGTAAGCCCATCTTGGGGTTCGACAACCATGAAATCGCTTCGGGACCCCAAGCGGTGAGTAATAGTCCATGAAAGAGCCAGAATCGGCCAAATCTAGGATTATTGATGAGCGATACATAAGCGCACCCGGGGTTCGTCAATCATGGAAATCTCGAGGACCCCAAATCAATGAGTAATAGTCCACGAAGCGGGCCAGAATCTGCAAGTGTTGATGACCAACACATAAACACACCCGGTGTTAAGTCAATCGTGGAAATCTTTGCGGGACACCAAAACTGAGTAATAGTCCATGAAGCGGGCGAGAATCGGCAAAAGCTGTGATTGTTGATGACCGACACGTAACCGCACCTTGAGGGTTCAACAACCATGGAAATCGTTTTGGGCGCCAAAATGGTGAGTAATAGTCCACGAAGCAGGTAGAATCGACAAAAACGCGAATGTTGATGACCGGCACGAAAATGCACCCACAGGTTCGTCAATCATGGAAATCACTCCGGGACCCCAAAGCGGTGAGTAGTACTCCACGAAGCGGGCGAGAATCGGCCAAAACTGCGAGTGTTGATGACCGACACGTAAGCGCACACTTGGTTCAACAACTATCGAAATCGCCGGGACGCAAAGCGGTGAGTAATAGTCCACAAAGCGGGTCAGAATTGGCCAAAACTATGAGTCTTGATGTCCGACACATAAGCGCAACCGGGGTTCGTTAATCGTGAAAATCACTCGGGACCCCAAAGCGGTGGTGATAGTCCACGAAGCAGGTCAGAATCGGCCAAAATTGCAGTGTTGATGACCAAGATGTAATCGCTTTTCGGGTCACCACCTATGGAAATCGCTTTGGGACCCCAAAGCGGTGAGTAATAGTCCATGAAGCGGGCAGAATCGGCCAAAAGCTGTGAGTGTTGATGTCCGACACGTAAATGCACCACAGGGCTCGTTAATCGTGGAAATCACTCTGCAACCCCAAAACAGTGAGTAATTGTTCATGAAGCGGGCGAGAATCGGCCAAAACTGCGATTGTTGATGACCGACACGTAAGCGCACCTAGGGCTTCAACAACTATGGAAATCGCTTTGGGACCCCAAAAGCAGTGAGTAATAGTCTGAAGCGGGCCAGAATTGACAAAACCGCGAGTGTTGATGATCGACACGAATACGCATCTTGGGGTTCATCAATCGTGGAAATCACTCCAGGAGCCCAAAACAGTGATTAATAGCCAACGAAATGGGCCAGGATCGGCCAAAATTGTGAGTGTTGATGACCGACACGTAAACGCCACCCCGGGGTTCGTCAATCGTGGAAATCACTTCGGTAACCTAAAACTGAGTAATAGTCAAAAAGCGGGCGAGAACAGGCCCAAAGCTGCAGTCTTGATGACCAACACGTAAGCCCATCTTGGGGTTCGACAACCATGAAATCGCCGGGACCCCAAGCGGTGAGTAATAGTCCATGAAAGAGCCAGAATCGGCCAAATCTAGGATTATTGATGAGCGATACATAGCGCACCCGGGGTTCGTCAATCATGGAAATCTCGAGGGACCCCAAATCAATGAGTAATAGTCCCTGAAACGGGCCAGAATCGGCAAAACTGCAAGTGTTGATGACCAACACATAAACACACCCGGTGTTCGTCAATCGTGGAAATCTTTGCGGGACACCAAAACTGAGTAATAGTCCATGAAACGGGCCAGAATCGGCCAAAACTGTGATTGTTGATGACCGACACGTAACCGCACCTTGGGGTTCAACAACCATGGAAATCGTTTTGGGGCGCCAAAATGGTGAGTAATAGTCCGAAACGGGTAGAATCGACAAAAACCGCGAATGTTGATGACCGGCACGAAAATGCACCCCTGGGTTCGTCAATCATGGAAATCACTCCGGGACCCCAAAACAGTGAGTAGTACTCCACGAAACGGGCCAGAATCGGCCAAAACTGCGAGTGTTGATGACCGACACGTAAGCGCACACTTGGTTCAACAACTATCGAAATCGCTTCGGGACAGCAAAACGGTGAGTAATAGTCCACAAAACGGGTCAGAATTGGCCAAAACTATGAGTCTTGATGTCCGACACATAGCGCACCCGGGGTTCGTTAATCGTGAAAATCACTCGGGACCCCAAAGCGGTGAGTGATAGTCCACGAAGCAGGTCAGAATCGGCCAAAATTGCAGTGTTGATGACCAAGATGTAATCGCTTTTCGGGTCACCACCTATGGAAATCGCTTTGGGACCCCAAAACGGTGAGTAATAGTCCATGAAACGGGCAAGAATCGGCCAAAACTGTGAGTGTTGATGTCCGACACGTAAATGCACCACAGGGCTCGTTAATCGTGGAAATCACTCTGCAACCCCAAAACAGTGAGTAATTGTTCATGAAGCGGGCAGAATCGGCCAAAACTGCGATTGTTGATGACCAACACGTAAAGCGCACCTCGGGGTTCAACAACTATGGAAATCGCTTTGGGACCCCAAAAGCAGTGAGTAATAGTCACGAAGCGGGCCAGAATTGACAAAAACGCGAGTGTTGATGATCGACACGAATCGCATCTCGGGGTTCATCAATCGTGGAAATCACTCCGGGAGCCCAAAACAGTGATTAATAATAGCGAAATGGGCCAGGATCGGCCAAAATTGTGAGTGTTGATGACCGACACGTAAGCGCACCACAGGGGTTAAGTCAATCGTGGAAATCACTTGGTAACCTAAAACTGAGTAATAGTCAAAAAGCGGGCGAAGCAGGCCCAAAGCTGCGAGTCTTGATGACCAACACGTAAGCCCATCTTGGGGTTCGACAACCATGAAATCGCCGGGACCCCAAGCGGTGAGTAATAGTCCATGAAAGAGCCAGAATCGGCCAAATCTAGGATTATTGATGAGCGATACATAGCGCACCCGGGGTTCGTCAATCATGGAAATCTCTCGAGGACCCCAAATCAATGAGTAATAGTCCACTGAAGCGGGCAGAATCGGCAAAAGCGCAAGTGTTGATGACCAACACATAAACACACCCGGTGTTAAGTCAATCGTGAAATCTTTGCGGGACACCAAAACTGAGTAATAGTCCATGAAGCGGGCGAGAATCGGCCAAAAGCTGTGATTGTTGATGACCGACCGTAACCGCACCTTGGGGTTCAACAACCATGGAAATCGTTTTGGGCGCCAAAATGGTGAGTAATAGTCCACGAAACGGGTAAGAATCGACAAAAACCGCGAATGTTGATGACCGGCACGAAAATGCACCCCTGGGTTCGTCAATCATGGAAATCACTCCGGGACCCCAAAACAGTGAGTAGTACTCCACGAAACGGGCCAGAATCGGCCAAAACTGCGAGTGTTGATGACCGACACGTAAGCGCACACTTGGTTCAACAACTATCGAAATCGCTTCGGGACGCAAAACGGTGAGTAATAGTCCACAAAACGGGTCAGAATTGGCCAAAACTATGAGTCTTGATGTCCGACACATAAACGCACCCGGGGTTCGTTAATCGTGAAAATCACTCCGGGACCCCAAAACAGTGAGTGATAGTCCACGAAACGGGTCAGAATCGGCCAAAATTGCAGTGTTGATGACCAAGATGTAATCCTTTTCGGGTCACCACCTATGGAAATCGCTTTGGGACCCCAAAACGGTGAGTAATAGTCCACGAAACGGGCAAGAATCGGCCAAAACTGTGAGTGTTGATGTCCGACACGTAAATGCACCCTGGGGCTCGTTAATCGTGGAAATCACTCTGCAACCCCAAAACAGTGAGTAATTGTTCATGAAACGGGCCAGAATCGGCCAAAACTGCGATTGTTGATGACCAACACGTAAAGCGCACCTCGGGGTTCAACAACTATGGAAATCGCTTTGGGACCCCAAAAACAGTGAGTAATAGTCACGAAACGGGCCAGAATTGACAAAAACCGCGAGTGTTGATGATCGACACGAATACGCATCTCGGGGTTCATCAATCGTGGAAATCACTCAGGGAGCCCAAAACAGTGATTAATAATAGCGAAATGGGCAGGATCGGCCAAAATTGTGAGTGTTGATGACCGACAAGCGCACCACAGGGTTAAGTCAATCGTGGAAATCACTTGGTAACCTAAAACTGAGTAATAGTCAAAAGCGGGCGAGCGGGCCCAAAGCTGCGAGTCTTGATGACCAACACGTAAGCCCATCTTGGGGTTCGACAACCATGAAATCGCCGGGACCCCAAGCGGTGAGTAATAGTCCATGAAAGAGCCAGAATCGGCCAAATCTAGGATTATTGATGAGCGATACATAGCGCACCCGGGGTTCGTCAATCATGGAAATCTCGAGGACCCCAAATCAATGAGTAATAGTCCTGAAGCGGGCGAGAATCGGCAAAACTGCAAGTGTTGATGACCAACACATAAACACACCCGGTGTTAAGTCAATCGTGAAATCTTTGCGGGACACCAAAACTGAGTAATAGTCCATGAAGCGGGCGAGAATCGGCCAAAGCTGTGATTGTTGATGACCGACACGTAACCGCACCTTGAGGGTTCAACAACCATGGAAATCGTTTTGGGCGCCAAAATGGTGAGTAATAGTCCACAAGCAGGTAGAATCGACAAAAACGCGAATGTTGATGACCGACACGAAAATGCACCCCGGGTTCGTCAATCATGGAAATCACTCCGGGACCCCAAAACAGTGAGTAGTACTCCACGAAACGGGCCAGAATCGGCCAAAACTGCGAGTGTTGATGACCGACACGTAAGCGCACACTTGGTTCAACAACTATCGAAATCGCTTCGGGACCGCAAAACGGTGAGTAATAGTCCACAAAACGGGTCAGAATTGGCCAAAACTATGAGTCTTGATGTCCGACACATAAGCGCACCCGGGGTTCGTTAATCGTGAAAATCACTCGGGACCCCAAAGCGGTGAGTGATAGTCCACGAAGCAGGTCAGAATCGGCCAAAATTGCAGTGTTGATGACCAAGATGTAATCACACTTTTCGGGTCACCACCTATGGAAATCGCTTTGGGACCCCAAAGCGGTGAGTAATAGTCCATGAAGCGGGCAAGAATCGGCCAAAAGCTGTGAGTGTTGATGTCCGACACGTAAATGCACCACAGGGCTCGTTAATGGAAATCACTCTGCAACCCCAAAACAGTGAGTAATTGTTCATGAAGCGGGCCAGAATCGGCCAAAACTGCGATTGTTGATGACCAACACGTAAGCGCACCTCGGGGTTCAACAACTATGGAAATCGCTTTGGGACCCCAAAAACAGTGAGTAATAGTCCTGAAGCGGGCCAGAATTGACAAAAACGCGAGTGTTGATGATCGACACGAATCGCATCTCGGGGTTCATCAATCGTGGAAATCACTCAGGAGCCCAAAACAGTGATTAATAATAGCGAAATGGGCCAGGATCGGCCAAAATTGTGAGTGTTGATGACCGACACGTAAGCGCACCAGGGTTAAGTCAATCGTGGAAATCACTTGATAACCTAAAACTGAGTAATAGTCAAAAGCGGGCGAGAACGGGCCCAAACTGCGAGTCTTGATGACCAACACGTAAGCCCATCTTGGGGTTCGACAACCATGAAATAAACCGGGACCCCAAGCGGTGAGTAATAGTCCATGAAAGAGCCAGAATCGGCCAAATCTAGGATTATTGATGAGCGATACATAAGCGCACCCGGGGTTCGTCAATCATGGAAATCTCGAGGACCCCAAATCAATGAGTAATAGTAATAGGCCAGAATCGGCAAAGCGCAAGTGTTGATGACCAACACATAAACACACCCGGTGTTAAGTCAATCGTGGAAATCTTTGCGGGACACCAAAACTGAGTAATAGTCCATGAAGCGGGCAGAATCGGCCAAAACTGTGATTGTTGATGACCGACACGTAACCGCACCTTAGGGTTCAACAACCATGGAAATCGTTTTGGGCGCCAAAATGGTGAGTAATAGTCCACAAGCGGGTAGAATCGACAAAAACGCGAATGTTGATGACCGGCGCGAAAATGCACCCACAGGTTCGTCAATCATGGAAATCACTCGGGACCCCAAAGCGGTGAGTAGTACTCCACGAAACGGGCCAGAATCGGCCAAAACTGCGAGTGTTGATGACCGACACGTAAGCGCACACTTGGTTCAACAACTATCGAAATCGCTTCGGGACCGCAAAACGGTGAGTAATAGTCCACAAAACGGGTCAGAATTGGCCAAAACTATGAGTCTTGATGTCCGACACTTAAACGCACCCCGGGGTTCGTTAATCGTGAAAATCACTCGGGACCCCAAAGCGGTGAGTGATAGTCCACGAAACGGGTCAGAATCGGCCAAAATTGCGAGTGTTGATGACCAAGATGTAATCGCACACTCGGGTCACCACCTATGGAAATCGCTTTGGGACCCCAAAACGGTGAGTAATAGTCCATGAAACGGGCAAGAATCGGCCAAAACTGTGAGTGTTGATGTCCGACACGTAAATGCACCCTGGGGCTCGTTAATCGTGGAAATCACTCTGCAACCCCAAAACAGTGAGTAATTGTTCATGAAACGGGCCAGAATCGGCCAAAACTGCGATTGTTGATGACCAACACGTAAGCGCACCTCGGGGTTCAACAACTATGGAAATCGCTTTGGGACCCCAAAAACAGTGAGTAATAGTCTACGAAACGGGCCAGAATTGACAAAAACCGCGAGTGTTGATGATCGACACGAATACGCATCTCGGGGTTCATCAATCGTGGAAATCACTCCGGGAGCCCAAAACAGTGATTAATAATAGCGAAATGGGCCAGGATCGGCCAAAATTGTGAGTGTTGATGACCGACACGTAAACGCACCCTGGGGTTCGTCAATCGTGGAAATCACTTCGGTAACCTAAAACTGAGTAATAGTCCAAGAAACGGGCCAGAACGGGCCCAAACTGCGAGTCTTGATGACCAACACGTAAGCCCATCTTGGGGTTCGACAACCATGAAAATCGCTTCGGGACCCCAAACGGTGAGTAATAGTCCATGAAAGAGCCCAGAATCGGCCAAATATAGGATTATTGATGAGCGATACATAGCGCACCCGGGGTTCGTCAATCATGGAAATCTCGAGGACCCCAAATCAGTGAGTAATAGTCCATGAAACGGGCCAGAATCGGCAAAAACTGCAAGTGTTGATGACCGACACATAAACACACTCCGGTTTTTGTCAATCGTGGAAATCTTTGCGGGACACACCAAAACTGAGTAATAGTCCATGAAGCGGGCGAATCGGCCAAAGCTGTGATTGTTGATGACCGACCGTAACCGCACCTTGAGGGTTCAACAACCATGGAAATCGTTTTGGGCGCCAAAATGGTGAGTAATAGTACGCAAGCAGGTAGAATCGACAAAAAACGCGAATGTTGATGACCGGCACGAAAATGCACCCCAGGTTCGTCAATCATGGAAATCACTCCGGGACCCCAAAGCGGTGAGTAGTACTCCACGAAGCGGGCGAGAATCGGCCAAAACTGCAGTGTTGATGACCGACACGTAAGCGCACACTTGGTTCAATAACTATCGAAATCGCTTCGGGACTGCAAAACGGTGAGTAATAGTCCACAAAACGGGTCAGAATTGGCCAAAACTATGAGTCTTGATGTCCGACACTTAAACGCACCCCGGGGTTCGTTAATCGTGAAAATCACTCGGGACCCCAAAGCGGTGGTGATAGTCCACGAAGCAGGTCAGAATCGGCCAAAATTGCAGTGTTGATGACCAAGATGTAATCGCTTTTCGGGTCACCACCTATGGAAATCGCTTTGGGACCCCAAAGCGGTGAGTAATAGTCCATGAAGCGGGCAAGAATCGGCCAAAACTGTGAGTGTTGATGTCCGACACGTAAATGCACCCTGGGGCTCGTTAATCGTGGAAATCACTCTGCAACCCCAAAACAGTGAGTAATTGTTCATGAAACGGGCCAGAATCGGCCAAAACTGCGATTGTTGATGACCAACACGTAAGCGCACCTCGGGGTTCAACAACTATGGAAATCGCTTTGGGACCCCAAAAACAGTGAGTAATAGTCCACGAAACGGGCCAGAATTGACAAAAGCCGCGAGTGTTGATGATCGACACGAATACGCATCTCGGGGTTCATCAATCGTGGAAATCACTCCGGGAGCCCAAAACAGTGATTAATAACAACGAAATGGGCCAGGATCGGCCAAAATTGTGAGTGTTGATGACCGACACGTAAACGCACCCTAGGGTTCGTCAATCGTGGAAATCACTTCGGTAACCTAAAACTGAGTAATAGTCCAAGAAACGGGCCAGAACGGGCCCAAACTGCGAGTCTTGATGACCAACACGTAAGCCCATCTTGGGGTTCGACAACCATGAAATAAACCGGGACCCCAAGCGGTGAGTAATAGTCCATGAAAGAGCCAGAATCGGCCAAATCTAGGATTATTGATGAGCGATACATAAGCGCCCGGGGTTCGTCAATCATGGAAAAATCTCGAGGACCCCAAATCAATGAGTAATAGTCCATGAAGCGGGCAGAATCGGCAAAAGCTGCAAGTGTTGATGACCAACACATAAACACACCCGGTGTTAAGTCAATCGTGAAATCTTTGCGGGACACCAAAACTGAGTAATAGTCCATGAAGCGGGCGAGAATCGGCCAAAAGCTGTGATTGTTGATGACCGACACGTAACCGCACCTTGGGGTTCAACAACCATCTAAATCGTTTTGGGCGCCAAAATGGTGAGCAATAGTCCACAAGCAGGTAGAATCGACAAAAACGCGAATGTTGATGACCGACGCGAAAATGCACCCACAGGTTCGTCAATCATGGAAATCACTCGGGACCCCAAAGCGGTGAGTAGTACTCCACGAAGCGGGCGAGAATCGGCCAAAACTGCGAGTGTTGATGACCGACACGTAAGCGCACACTTGGTTCAACAACTATCGAAATCGCCGGGACGCAAAGCGGTGAGTAATAGTCCACAAAGCGGGTCAGAATTGGCCAAAACTATGAGTCTTGATGTCCGACACATAAGCGCACCCGGGGTTCGTTAATCGTGAAAATCACTCGGGACCCCAAAGCGGTGGTGATAGTCCACGAAGCAGGTCAGAATCGGCCAAAATTGCAGTGTTGATGACCAAGATGTAATCGCTTTTCGGGTCACCACCTATGGAAATCGCTTTGGGACCCCAAAGCGGTGAGTAATAGTCCATGAAGCGGGCAAGAATCGGCCAAAGCTGTGAGTGTTGATGTCCGACACGTAAATGCACCACAGGGCTCGTTAATCGTGGAAATCACTCTGCAACCCCAAAACAGTGAGTAATTGTTCATGAAGCGGGCAGAATCGGCCAAAACTGCGATTGTTGATGACCAACACGTAAAGCGCACCTCGGGGTTCAACAACTATGGAAATCGCTTTGGGACCCCAAAAGCAGTGAGTAATAGTCCTGAAGCGGGCCAGAATTGACAAAAACGCGAGTGTTGATGATCGACACGAATCGCATCTCGGGGTTCATCAATCGTGGAAATCACTCGGGAGCCCAAAACAGTGATTAATAATAGCGAAATGGGCCAGGATCGGCCAAAATTGTGAGTGTTGATGACCGACACGTAGCGCGCACACAGGGTTAAGTCAATCGTGGAAATCACTTGATAACCTAAAACTGAGTAATAGTCAAAAAGCGGGCGAACAGGCCCAAGCTGCGAGTCTTGATGACCAACACGTAAGCCCATCTTGGGGTTCGACAACCATGAAATCGCCGGGACCCCAAGCGGTGAGTAATAGTCCATGAAAGAGCCGAATCGGCCAAATCTAGGATTATTGATGAGCGATACATAAGCGCACCCGGGGTTCGTCAATCATGGAAATCTCGAGGACCCCAAATCAATGAGTAATAGTCCTGAAGCGGGCAGAATCGGCAAAAGCTGCAAGTGTTGATGACCAACACATAAACACACCCGGTGTTAAGTCAATCGTGGAAATCTTTGCGGGACACCAAAACTGAGTAATAGTCCATGAAACGGGCCAGAATCGGCCAAAACTGTGATTGTTGATGACCGACACGTAACCGCACCTTGGGGTTCAACAACCATGGAAATCGTTTTGGGGCGCCAAAATGGTGAGTAATAGTCCACGAAGCGGGTAGAATCGACAAAAACGCGAATGTTGATGACCGGCGCGAAAATGCACCCACAGGTTCGTCAATCATGGAAATCACTCCGGGACCCCAAAACAGTGAGTAGTACTCCACGAAACGGGCCAGAATCGGCCAAAACTGCGAGTGTTGATGACCGACACGTAAGCGCACACTTGGTTCAACAACTATCGAAATCGCCGGGACATAAAGCGGTGAGTAATAGTCCACAAAGCGGGTCAGAATTGGCCAAAACTATGAGTCTTGATGTCCGACACATAAGCGCACCCGGGGTTCGTTAATCGTGAAAATCACTCGGGACCCCAAAGCGGTGAGTGATAGTCCACGAAGCAGGTCAGAATCGGCCAAAATTGCAGTGTTGATGACCAAGATGTAATCGCTTTTCGGGTCACCACCTATGGAAATCGCTTTGGGACCCCAAAGCGGTGAGTAATAGTCCATGAAGCGGGCAAGAATCGGCCAAAACTGTGAGTGTTGATGTCCGACACGTAAATGCACCCTGGGGCTCGTTAATCGTGGAAATCACTCTGCAACCCCAAAACAGTGAGTAATTGTTCATGAAACGGGCCAGAATCGGCCAAAACTGCGATTGTTGATGACCAACACGTAAAGCGCACCTCGGGGTTCAACAACTATGGAAATCGCTTTGGGACCCCAAAAACAGTGAGTAATAGTCCATGAAACGGGCCAGAATTGACAAAAACCGCGAGTGTTGATGATCGACACGAATACGCATCTCGGGGTTCATCAATCGTGGAAATCACTCGGGAGCCCAAAACAGTGATTAATAATAGCGAAATGGGCCAGGATCGGCCAAAATTGTGAGTGTTGATGACCGACGTAGCGCGCACCAGGGTTAAGTCAATCGTGGAAATCACTTGATAACCTAAAACTGAGTAATAGTCAAAAAGCGGGCGAGAACGGGCCCAAGCTGCGAGTCTTGATGACCAACACGTAAGCCCATCTTGGGGTTCGACAACCATGAAATCGCCGGGACCCCAAGCGGTGAGTAATAGTCCATGAAAGAGCCAGAATCGGCCAAATCTAGGATTATTGATGAGCGATACATAAGCGCACCCGGGTTCGTCAATCATGGAAATCTCGAGGACCCCAAATCAATGAGTAATAGTCCACGAAGCGGGCCAGAATCGGCAAAGCTGCAAGTGTTGATGACCAACACATAAACACACCCGGTGTTAGTCAATCGTGAAATCTTTGCGGGACACCAAAACTGAGTAATAGTCCATGAAGCGGGCGAGAATCGGCCAAAAGCTGTGATTGTTGATGACCGACACGTAACCGCACCTTAGGGTTCAACAACCATGGAAATCGTTTTGGGCGCCAAAATGGTGAGTAATAGTCCGCAAGCAGGTAGAATCGACAAAAACGCGAATGTTGATGACCGACGCGAAAATGCACCCACAGGTTCGTCAATCATGGAAATCACTCCGGGACCCCAAAGCGGTGAGTAGTACTCCACGAAGCGGGCAGAATCGGCCAAAACTGCGAGTGTTGATGACCGACACGTAAGCGCACACTTGGTTCAACAACTATCGAAATCGCCGGGACGCAAAGCGGTGAGTAATAGTCCACAAAGCGGGTCAGAATTGGCCAAAACTATGAGTCTTGATGTCCGACACATAAGCGCACCCGGGGTTCGTTAATCGTGAAAATCACTCGGGACCCCAAAGCGGTGGTGATAGTCCACGAAGCAGGTCAGAATCGGCCAAAATTGCAGTGTTGATGACCAAGATGTAATCGCTTTTCGGGTCACCACCTATGGAAATCGCTTTGGGACCCCAAAGCGGTGAGTAATAGTCCATGAAGCGGGCAAGAATCGGCCAAAGCTGTGAGTGTTGATGTCCGACACGTAAATGCACCACAGGGCTCGTTAATCGTGGAAATCACTCTGCAACCCCAAAACAGTGAGTAATTGTTCATGAAGCGGGGCAGAATCGGCCAAAACTGCGATTGTTGATGACCAACACGTAAAGCGCACCTCGGGGTTCAACAACTATGGAAATCGCTTTGGGACCCCAAAAGCAGTGAGTAATAGTCCTGAAGCGGGCCAGAATTGACAAAAACGCGAGTGTTGATGATCGACACGAATCGCATCTCGGGGTTCATCAATCGTGGAAATCACTCGGGAGCCCAAAACAGTGATTAATAATAGCGAAATGGGCCAGGATCGGCCAAAATTGTGAGTGTTGATGACCGACACGTCGCGCACCACAGGGTTAAGTCAATCGTGGAAATCACTTGGTAACCTAAAACTGAGTAATAGTCAAAAAGCGGGCGAGAAGCAGGCCCAAGCTGCGAGTCTTGATGACCAACCGTAAGCCCATCTTGGGGTTCGACAACCATGGAAATCGCCGG
Organism: Aegilops longissima; assembly: GCA_021605205.1. Classification (NCBI taxonomy): domain Eukaryota; kingdom Viridiplantae; phylum Streptophyta; class Magnoliopsida; order Poales; family Poaceae; genus Aegilops; species Aegilops longissima. Next base: position 23,096 of record JAHIAM010003881.1, read on the forward strand.
GACCCCAAGCGGTGAGTAATAGTCCATGAAAGAGCCAGAATCGGCCAAATCTAGGATTATTGATGAGCGATACATAAGCGCACCCGGGGTTCGTCAATCATGGAAATCTCGAGGACCCCAAATCAATGAGTAATAGTCACAAGCGGGCCAGAATCGGCAAAAGCTGCAAGTGTTGATGACCAACACATAAACACACCCGGTGTTAGTCAATCGTGAAATCTTTGCGGGACACCAAAACTGAGTAATAGTCCATGAAGCGGGCGAGAATCGGCCAAAACTGTGATTGTTGATGACCGACACGTAACCGCACCTTGGGGTTCAACAACCATGGAAATCGTTTTGGGCGCCAAAATGGTGAGTAATAGTCCACAAGCAGGTAGAATCGACAAAAACGCGAATGTTGATGACCGGCGCGAAAATGCACCCCAGGTTCGTCAATCATGGAAATCACTCCGGGACCCCAAAGCGGTGAGTAGTACTCCACGAAGCGGGCAGAATCGGCCAAAACTGCGAGTGTTGATGACCGACACGTAAGCGCACACTTGGTTCAATAACTATCGAAAATCGCCGGGACGCAAAGCGGTGAGTAATAGTCCACAAAGCGGGTCAGAATTGGCCAAAACTATGAGTCTTGATGTCCGACACATAAGCGCACCCGGGGTTCGTTAATCGTGAAAATCACTCGGGACCCCAAAGCGGTGGTGATAGTCCACGAAGCAGGTCAGAATCGGCCAAAATTGCAGTGTTGATGACCAAGATGTAATCGCTTTTCGGGTCACCACCTATGGAAATCGCTTTGGGACCCCAAAGCGGTGAGTAATAGTCCATGAAGCGGGCAAGAATCGGCCAAAAGCTGTGAGTGTTGATGTCCGACACGTAAATGCACCACAGGGCTCGTTAATCGTGGAAATCACTCTGCAACCCCAAAACAGTGAGTAATTGTTCATGAAGCGGGCAGAATCGGCCAAAACTGCGATTGTTGATGACCAACACGTAAAGCGCACCTCGGGGTTCAACAACTATGGAAATCGCTTTGGGACCCCAAAAGCAGTGAGTAATAGTCACGAAGCGGGCCAGAATTGACAAAAACGCGAGTGTTGATGATCGACACGAATCGCATCTCGGGGTTCATCAATCGTGGAAATCACTCAGGAGCCCAAAACAGTGATTAATAATAGCGAAATGGGCCAGGATCGGCCAAAATTGTGAGTGTTGATGACCGACACGTAAGCGCACCAGGGGTTAAGTCAATCGTGGAAATCACTTGGTAACCTAAAACTGAGTAATAGTCAAAAAGCGGGCGAGAACGGGCCCAAGCTGCGAGTCTTGATGACCAACACGTAAGCCCATCTTGGGGTTCGACAACCATGAAATCGCCGGGACCCCAAGCGGTGAGTAATAGTCCATGAAAGAGCCCGAATCGGCCAAATCTAGGATTATTGATGAGCGATACATAAGCGCACCCGGGGTTCGTCAATCATGGAAATCTCGAGGACCCCAAATCAATGAGTAATAGTAAGCGGGGCAGAATCGGCAAAACTGCAAGTGTTGATGACCAACACATAAACACACCCGGTGTTAAGTCAATCGTGGAAATCTTTGCGGGACACCAAAACTGAGTAATAGTCCATGAAGCGGGCGAGAATCGGCCAAAAGCTGTGATTGTTGATGATGACCGACACGTAACCGCACCTTGAGGGTTCAACAACCATGGAAATCGTTTTGGGCGCCAAAATGGTGAGTAATAGTCCACGAAGCAGGTAGAATCGACAAAAACGCGAATGTTGATGACCGGCGCGAAAATGCACCCACAGGTTCGTCAATCATGGAAATCACTCCGGGACCCCAAAGCGGTGAGTAGTACTCCACGAAGCGGGCGAGAATCGGCCAAAACTGCGAGTGTTGATGACCGACACGTAAGCGCACACTTGGTTCAATAACTATCGAAATAAACCGGGACATAAAGCGGTGAGTAATAGTCCACAAAGCGGGTCAGAATTGGCCAAAACTATGAGTCTTGATGTCCGACACATAAGCGCAACCGGGGTTCGTTAATCGTGAAAATCACTCGGGACCCCAAAGCGGTGGTGATAGTCCACGAAGCAGGTCAGAATCGGCCAAAATTGCAGTGTTGATGACCAAGATGTAATCGCTTTTCGGGTCACCACCTATGGAAATCGCTTTGGGACCCCAAAGCGGTGAGTAATAGTCCATGAAGCGGGCAAGAATCGGCCAAAAGCTGTGAGTGTTGATGTCCGACACGTAAATGCACCACAGGGCTCGTTAATCGTGGAAATCACTCTGCAACCCCAAAACAGTGAGTAATTGTTCATGAAGCGGGCAGAATCGGCCAAAACTGCGATTGTTGATGACCAACACGTAAAGCGCACCTCGGGGTTCAACAACTATGGAAATCGCTTTGGGACCCCAAAAGCAGTGAGTAATAGTCTCTGAAGCGGGCCAGAATTGACAAAAACGCGAGTGTTGATGATCGACACGAATCGCATCTCGGGGTTCATCAATCGTGGAAATCACTCGGGAGCCCAAAACAGTGATTAATAATAGCGAAATGGGCCAGGATCGGCCAAAATTGTGAGTGTTGATGACCGACACGTAAGCGCACCCAGGGTTAAGTCAATCGTGGAAATCACTTGATAACCTAAAACTGAGTAATAGTCAAAAAGCGGGCGAGAACGGGCCCAAAGCTGCGAGTCTTGATGACCAACACGTAAGCCCATCTTGGGGTTCGACAACCATGAAATCGCCGGGACCCCAAGCGGTGAGTAATAGTCCATGAAAGAGCCAGAATCGGCCAAATCTAGGATTATTGATGAGCGATACATAAGCGCACCCGGGGTTCGTCAATCATGGAAATCTCGAGGACCCCAAATCAATGAGTAATAGTCCACAAGCGGGCCAGAATCGGCAAAAGCTGCAAGTGTTGATGACCAACACATAAACACACCCGGTGTTAAGTCAATCGTGGAAATCTTTGCGGGACACCAAAACTGAGTAATAGTCCATGAAGCGGGCGAGAATCGGCCAAAAGCTGTGATTGTTGATGACCGACCGTAACCGCACCTTGAGGGTTCAACAACCATGGAAATCGTTTTGGGCGCCAAAATGGTGAGTAATAGTCCACGAAGCAGGTAGAATCGACAAAAACGCGAATGTTGATGACCGGCGCGAAAATGCACCCACAGGTTCGTCAATCATGGAAATCACTCCGGGACCCCAAAGCGGTGAGTAGTACTCCACGAAGCGGGCGAGAATCGGCCAAAACTGCGAGTGTTGATGACCGACACGTAAGCGCACACTTGGTTCAATAACTATCGAAATCGCCGGGACGCAAAGCGGTGAGTAATAGTCCACAAAGCGGGTCAGAATTGGCCAAAACTATGAGTCTTGATGTCCGACACATAAGCGCACCCGGGGTTCGTTAATCGTGAAAATCACTCGGGACCCCAAAGCGGTGGTGATAGTCCACGAAGCAGGTCAGAATCGGCCAAAATTGCAGTGTTGATGACCAAGATGTAATCGCTTTTCGGGTCACCACCTATGGAAATCTCTTTGGGACCCCAAACCGGTGAGTAATAGTCCACGAAACGGGCAAGAATCGGCCAAAACTGTGCGTGTTGATGTCCGACACGTAAATGCACCCTGGGGCTCGTTAATCGTGGAAATCACTCTGCAACCCCACAACAGTGAGTAATTGTTCATGAAACGGGCCAGAATCGGCCAAAACTGCGATTGTTGATGACCAACACGTAAACGCACCTCGGGGTTCAACAACTATGGAAATCGCTTTGGGACCCCAAAAACAGTGAGTAATAGTCTACGAAACGGGCCAGAATTGACAAAAACCGCGAGTGTTGATGATCGACACGAATACGCATCTCGGGGTTCATCAATCGTGGAAATCACTCCGGGAGCCCAAAACAGTGATTAATAGCCAACGAAATGGGCCAGGATCGGCCAAAATTGTGAGTGTTGATGACCGACACGTAAACGCACCCTGGGGTTCGTCAATCGTGGAAATCACTTCGGTAACCTAAAACTGAGTAATAGTCCAAGAAACGGGCCAGAACGGGCCCAAACTGCGAGTCTTGATGACCAACACGTAAGCCCATCTTGGGGTTCGACAACCATGGAAATCGCTTCGGGACCCCAAACGGTGAGTAATAGTCCATGAAAGAGCCCAGAATCGGCCAAATCTAGGATTATTGATGAACGATACATAAACGCACCCCGGGGTTCGTCAATCATGGAAATCTCTGAGGGACCCCAAATCAATGAGTAATAGTCCACAAGCGGGCGAGAATCGGCAAAGCTGCAAGTGTTGATGACCAACACATAAACACACCCGGTGTTAAGTCAATCGTGAAATCTTTGCGGGACACCAAAACTGAGTAATAGTCCATGAAACGGGCCAGAATCGGCCAAAACTGTGATTGTTGATGACCGACACGTAACCGCACCTTAGGGTTCAACAACCATGTAAATCGTTTTGGGGCGCCAAAATGGTGAGCAATAGTCCACGAAACGGGTAAGAATCGACAAAAACCGCGAATGTTGATGACCGGCACGAAAATGCACCCCTGGGTTCGTCAATCATGGAAATCACTCCGGGACCCCAAAACAGTGAGTAGTACTCCACGAAACGGGCCAGAATCGGCCAAAACTGCGAGTGTTGATGACCGACACGTAAGCGCACACTTGGTTCAATAACTATCGAAATCGCTTCGGGACCGCAAAACGGTGAGTAATAGTCCACAAAACGGGTCAGAATTGGCCAAAACTATGAGTCTTGATGTCCGACACATAAACGCAACCCGGGGTTCGTTAATCGTGAAAATCACTCCGGGACCCCAAAACAGTGAGTGATAGTCCACGAAACGGGTCAGAATCGGCCAAAATTGCGAGTGTTGATGACCAAGATGTAATCGCACACTCGGGTCACCACCTATGGAAATCGCTTTGGGACCCCAAAACGGTGAGTAATAGTCCATGAAACGGGCAAGAATCGGCCAAAACTGTGAGTGTTGATGTCCGACACGTAAATGCACCCTGGGGCTCGTTAATCGTGGAAATCACTCTGCAACCCCACAACAGTGAGTAATTGTTCATGAAACGGGCCAGAATCGGCCAAAACTGCGATTGTTGATGACCAACACGTAAGCGCACCTCGGGGTTCAACAACTATGGAAATCGCTTTGGGACCCCAAAAGCAGTGAGTAATAGTCTCGAAGCGGGCCAGAATTGACAAAAACGCGAGTGTTGATGATCGACACGAATCGCATCTCGGGGTTCATCAATCGTGGAAATCACTCGGGAGCCCAAAACAGTGATTAATAATAGCGAAATGGGCCAGGATCGGCCAAAATTGTGAGTGTTGATGACCGACACGTAAGCGCACCCTGGGGTTAAGTCAATCGTGGAAATCACTTGATAACCTAAAACTGAGTAATAGTCAAAAGCGGGCGAACGGGCCCAAGCTGCGAGTCTTGATGACCAACACGTAAGCCCATCTTGGGGTTCGACAACCATGGAAATCGCCGGGACCCCAAGCGGTGAGTAATAGTCCATGAAAGAGCCAGAATCGGCCAAATCTAGGATTATTGATGAGCGATACATAGCGCACCCGGGGTTCGTCAATCATGGAAATCTCGAGGACCCCAAATCAATGAGTAATAGTCACAAGCGGGCCAGAATCGGCAAAAGCTGCAAGTGTTGATGACCAACACATAAACACACCCGGTGTTAAGTCAATCGTGGAAATCTTTGCGGGACACCAAAACTGAGTAATAGTCCATGAAGCGGGCGAGAATCGGCCAAAGCTGTGATTGTTGATGACCGACACGTAACGCACCTTGAGGGTTCAACAACCATCTAAATCGTTTTAGGCGCCAAAATGGTGAGTAATAGTCCACAAGCAGGTAGAATCGACAAAAACCGCGAATGTTGATGACCGCGCGAAAATGCACCCACAGGTTCGTCAATCATGGAAATCACTCCGGGACCCCAAAGCGGTGAGTAGTACTCCACGAAGCGGGCGAGAATCGGCCAAAACTGCGAGTGTTGATGACCGACACGTAAGCGCACACTTGGTTCAATAACTATCGAAATAAACCGGGACGCAAAGCGGTGAGTAATAGTCCACAAAGCGGGTCAGAATTGGCCAAAACTATGAGTCTTGATGTCCGACACATAAGCGCACCCGGGGTTCGTTAATCGTGAAAATCACTCGGGACCCCAAAGCGGTGAGTGATAGTCCACGAAGCAGGTCAGAATCGGCCAAAATTGCAGTGTTGATGACCAAGATGTAATCGCTTTTCGGGTCACCACCTATGGAAATCGCTTTGGGACCCCAAAGCGGTGAGTAATAGTCCATGAAGCGGGCAAGAATCGGCCAAAGCTGTGAGTGTTGATGTCCGACACGTAAATGCACCACAGGGCTCGTTAATCGTGGAAATCACTCTGCACCCCAAAACAGTGAGTAATTGTTCATGAAGCGGGCAGAATCGGCCAAAACTGCGATTGTTGATGACCAACACGTAAAGCGCACCTCGGGGTTCAACAACTATGGAAATCGCTTTGGGACCCCAAAAGCAGTGAGTAATAGTCACGAAGCGGGCCAGAATTGACAAAAACGCGAGTGTTGATGATCGACACGAATCGCATCTCGGGGTTCATCAATCGTGGAAATCACTCGGGAGCCCAAAACAGTGATTAATAATAGCGAAATGGGCCAGGATCGGCCAAAATTGTGAGTGTTGATGACCGACACGTAAGCGCACCCAGGGTTAAGTCAATCGTGGAAATCACTTGGTAACCTAAAACTGAGTAATAGTCAAAAAGCGGGCGAGAGCAGGCCCAAAGCTGCGAGTCTTGATGACCAACACGTAAGCCCATCTTGGGGTTCGACAACCATGGAAATCGCTTTGGGACCCCAAGCGGTGAGTAATAGTCCATGAAAGAGCCAGAATCGGCCAAATCTAGGATTATTGATGAGCGATACATAAGCGCACCCGGGGTTCGTCAATCATGGAAATCTCGAGGACCCCAAATCAATGAGTAATAGTCCACTGAAGCGGGCAGAATCGGCAAAAGCTGCAAGTGTTGATGACCAACACATAAACACACCCGGTGTTAAGTCAATCGTGGAAATCTTTGCGGGACACCAAAACTGAGTAATAGTCCATGAAGCGGGCAGAATCGGCCAAAAGCTGTGATTGTTGATGACCGACACGTAACCGCACCTTGAGGGTTCAACAACCATGGAAATCGTTTTGGGCGCCAAAATGGTGAGTAATAGTCCACAAGCAGGTAGAATCGACAAAAACCGCGAATGTTGATGACCGGCACGAAAATGCACCCCTGGGTTCGTCAATCATGGAAATCACTCCGGGACCCCAAAACAGTGAGTAGTACTCCACGAAACGGGCCAGAATCGGCCAAAACTGCGAGTGTTGATGACCGACACGTAAGCGCACACTTGGTTCAATAACTATCGAAATAAACCGGGACATAAAGCGGTGAGTAATAGTCCACAAAACGGGTCAGAATTGGCCAAAACTATGAGTCTTGATGTCCGACACATAAACGCAACCCGGGGTTCGTTAATCGTGAAAATCACTCCGGGACCCCAAAACAGTGAGTGATAGTCCACGAAACGGGTCAGAATCGGCCAAAATTGCGAGTGTTGATGACCAAGATGTAATCGCTTTTCGGGTCACCACCTATGGAAATCGCTTTGGGACCCCAAAACGGTGAGTAATAGTCCATGAAACGGGCAAGAATCGGCCAAAACTGTGAGTGTTGATGTCCGACATGTAAATGCACCCTGGGGCTCGTTAATCGTGGAAATCACTCTGCAACCCCACAACAGTGAGTAATTGTTCATGAAGCGGGCAGAATCGGCCAAAACTGCGATTGTTGATGACCAACACGTAAAGCGCACCTCGGGGTTCAACAACTATGGAAATCGCTTTGGGACCCCAAAAGCAGTGAGTAATAGTCTCTGAAGCGGGCCAGAATTGACAAAAACGCGAGTGTTGATGATCGACACGAATCGCATCTCGGGGTTCATCAATCGTGGAAATCACTCAGGAGCCCAAAACAGTGATTAATAATAGCGAAATGGGCCAGGATCGGCCAAAATTGTGAGTGTTGATGACCGACACGTAAGCGCACCCTGGGGTTCGTCAATCGTGGAAATCACTTCGGTAACCTAAAACTGAGTAATAGTCAAAAAGCGGGCGAAGCAGGCCCAAAGCTGCGAGTCTTGATGACCAACACGTAAGCCCATCTTGGGGTTCGACAACCATGAAATCGCTTTGGGACCCCAAGCGGTGAGTAATAGTCCATGAAAGAGCCAGAATCGGCCAAATCTAGGATTATTGATGAGCGATACATAAGCGCCCGGGGTTCGTCAATCATGGAAATCTCGAGGACCCCAAATCAATGAGTAATAGTCCACAAGCGGGCGAGAATCGGCAAAGCGCAAGTGTTGATGACCAACACATAAACACACCCGGTGTTAAGTCAATCGTGGAAATCTTTGCGGGACACCAAAACTGAGTAATAGTCCATGAAGCGGGCGAGAATCGGCCAAAGCTGTGATTGTTGATGACCGACCGTAACCGCACCTTGGGGTTCAACAACCATGGAAATCGTTTTGGGGCGCCAAAATGGTGAGTAATAGTCCACGAAACGGGTAAGAATCGACAAAAACCGCGAATGTTGATGACCGGCACGAAAATGCACCCCTGGGTTCGTCAATCATGGAAATCACTCCGGGACCCCAAAACAGTGAGTAGTACTCCACGAAACGGGCCAGAATCGGCCAAAACTGCGAGTGTTGATGACCGACACGTAAGCGCACACTTGGTTCAATAACTATCGAAATCGCCGGGACATAAAGCGGTGAGTAATAGTCCACAAAGCGGGTCAGAATTGGCCAAAACTATGAGTCTTGATGTCCGACACATAAGCGCACCCGGGGTTCGTTAATCGTGAAAATCACTCGGGACCCCAAAGCGGTGAGTGATAGTCCACGAAGCAGGTCAGAATCGGCCAAAATTGCAGTGTTGATGACCAAGATGTAATCGCTTTTCGGGTCACCACCTATGGAAATCGCTTTGGGACCCCAAAGCGGTGAGTAATAGTCCATGAAGCGGGCAAGAATCGGCCAAAAGCTGTGAGTGTTGATGTCCGACACGTAAATGCACCACAGGGCTCGTTAATCGTGGAAATCACTCTGCAACCCCAAAACAGTGAGTAATTGTTCATGAAGCGGGCGAGAATCGGCCAAAACTGCGATTGTTGATGACCAACACGTAAAGCGCACCTCGGGGTTCAACAACTATGGAAATCGCTTTGGGACCCCAAAAGCAGTGAGTAATAGTCACGAAGCGGGCAGAATTGACAAAAACCGCGAGTGTTGATGATCGACACGAATACGCATCTCGGGGTTCATCAATCGTGGAAATCACTCAGGGAGCCCAAAACAGTGATTAATAATAGCGAAATGGGCCAGGATCGGCCAAAATTGTGAGTGTTGATGACCGACACGTAAGCGCACCAGGGGTTAAGTCAATCGTGGAAATCACTTCGGTAACCTAAAACTGAGTAATAGTCCAAGAAACGGGCCAGAACAAGCCCAAACTGCGAGTCTTGATGACCAACACGTAAGCCCATCTTGGGGTTCGACAACCATGGAAATCGCTTCGGGACCACAAACGGTGAGTAATAGTCCATGAAAGAGCCCAGAATCGGCCAAATCTAGGATTATTGATGAGCGATACATAGCGCACCCGGGGTTCGTCAATCATGGAAATCTCGAGGACCCCAAATCAATGAGTAATAGTCCTGAAGCGGGCAGAATCGGCAAAACTGCAAGTGTTGATGACCAACACATAAACACACCCGGTGTTAAGTCAATCGTGAAATCTTTGCGGGACACCAAAACTGAGTAATAGTCCATGAAGCGGGCGAGAATCGGCCAAAGCTGTGATTGTTGATGACCGACACGTAACCGCACCTTGAGGGTTCAACAACCATGGAAATCGTTTTGGGCGCCAAAATGGTGAGCAATAGTCCACAAGCGGGTAGAATCGACAAAAACGCGAATGTTGATGACCGGCGCGAAAATGCACCCCTGGGTTCGTCAATCATGGAAATCACTCCGGGACCCCAAAACAGTGAGTAGTACTCCACGAAACGGGCCAGAATCGGCCAAAACTGCGAGTGTTGATGACCGACACGTAAGCGCACACTTGGTTCAATAACTATCGAAATCGCTTCGGGACCGCAAAACGGTGAGTAATAGTCCACAAAACGGGTCAGAATTGGCCAAAACTATGAGTCTTGATGTCCGACACATAAACGCAACCCGGGGTTCGTTAATCGTGAAAATCACTCCGGGACCCCAAAACAGTGAGTGATAGTCCACGAAACGGGTCAGAATCGGCCAAAATTGCGAGTGTTGATGACCAAGATGTAATCGCACACTCGGGTCACCACCTATGGAAATCGCTTTGGGACCCCAAAACGGTGAGTAATAGTCCATGAAACGGGCAAGAATCGGCCAAAACTGTGAGTGTTGATGTCCGACACGTAAATGCACCCTGGGGCTCGTTAATCGTGGAAATCACTCTGCAACCCCAAAACAGTGAGTAATTGTTCATGAAACGGGCCAGAATCGGCCAAAACTGCGATTGTTGATGACCAACACGTAAAGCGCACCTCGGGGTTCAACAACTATGGAAATCGCTTTGGGACCCCAAAAGCAGTGAGTAATAGTCTGAAGCGGGCCAGAATTGACAAAAACGCGAGTGTTGATGATCGACACGAATCGCATCTCGGGGTTCATCAATCGTGGAAATCACTCGGGAGCCCAAAACAGTGATTAATA
>JAHIAM010003882.1:0-24948 GCA_021605205.1 Aegilops longissima
CCAATGTTCAGAAGATTTTTCTATTGATGTGACTCCTACCAGGCTACCACGGACCAGAGCACCTTCAGTTTGCAGAGTTGAACAACTAAAATTTACAGCGATTAAGCAGAAAATCAATTTACTACTCCCTCCGTCCCATAATATAAGAACGTTTTTGACACTAATGTAATGTCGAAAACGCTCTTATATTACGAGACGGAGGGAATACATAATTATGAGATACTAGAAGAATTTAAAGATTTTCCATACCATAGCTTGAGCGATCAGATCACAATGGGCAAGGGAACGACGAATCTGGGGTGGCTACCCTAGGCGGCACAGATATACTTCCGTGCTTGCTCTGCATATTCCACCTATAGGTTGAAGACGAATTTGTACGTCGCAGCAGATGCTTCCTCCGATCTGCCGCCCAATCGCCGCCGCCGCCGCCCCCGGGGCAACCGTCGGCCGGTCTCTGTCCGCCAACCTCCGCCGCATCCAATCGCTCGCCGCCCACCTAGTCTCCCTCAGTCCTCCACCAAGCGAATCGATCGCCGCTCCTGTGTGGAGGTGATGCACATCACCGAGCAGGGAGGGATCCAATTAGATGGATTTGGAGGTTGAAGGAGATAAGTGGGGAGATAATGACGTTGGGTGAGAAAGAATATACACGGGAGATATTTTCTGGCGGCAAAAGAAAATAGAAGCGCCAAGGGGCAAAATAATTTCCTCCAAACGAAATGCAGGAAAACTTAATTGTAATCATTTAGGAAAATGGCAATTTATTTCCATTACATACTGATATAATTTTCATGATGTGGATATTGATATATTTTTCTAAAACATGGTCAAACATACATTCATTTGACTTCAGGAAAAACAAATACACCTCAAATAAAGGAACGAATGGGCCGATGGTCATACACTTGCTCTGTTATTATTTTTTGCACATATGCCATTAAGAAGCACACACTACTAGAAAAAGGGCTATAGATGGGATTGACACTAATGGCGCACCAGAAAGATGGTGCGCCATTAGTACCTTCTGATGCGCCATTAGAGTTTAAACTACTAATGGCGCACCTTGCAACGGGTGCGCCATTAGTATCAAAAAAAAAGATTTAACTAGTGCGCCTGTCCAAACATACTAATGGCGCATCCTGCCCAAGTGCGCCATTAGTAGTTGTAACTACTAATGGCGCACCAGGCAGTGGGTGCGCCATTAGTATAGAATTTTTTTTGAACTAGTGCGCCTATCCAAACATACTAATGGCGCATCCTGCTTAAGTGCGCCATTAGTAGTTGTAACTACTAATGGCGCACCATGCAAGAGGTGCGCCATTAGTAAGTGGGCAGCAACAAGATATTTGGGACAGCCTCTCCTACCCACACACTCACTTTCTCCCCACTTCATTCTCTCCACCTCCTCCTTGTCTCGGGTGCCTCCTCTTTTTCACCTCATTTCCACCATAGATTCATTCAAATTAAGTGGTTAAATTACCTTGTTTTAATAGGTAAGTAAGGGGGGAAGCTATATTTAGGTTGTTCTCCCTACAACAATGTGCACATGCACTTTTTACGGCCTAGCTAGATCTATGTATGTTCGTGGTGTTGCATATGTTTGTGGTGTTGCATATGTGTTTGTGTTTGGAGGTGTACGGTATTTGAAATGCGATAGTTGTCAATATTTTGCGGAATGTTGATTCATTTCCGTTTGGCAGAATTTTGGCATTAAGCATTCTTTTGGTCCTATTTTTAGGGAAAGTCATGCCAAATTTTGTTTGGTTCTAAAATATCGTTTTGCTCTACCCGCAGCGACCATGGTCCGCACGATGACCGAAGGCATCGTGAATAGGTTTTGAGGTCCTGAAGGCGAGATGCTTCAAAAGAACGAGCGGAGATAAGATGTCCGTGTCGAAGATGCAAGCTGAAGAGCCTTATTGCGGACCCGGATTCGAGCAGGTGCGGGACCACCTGCTGTTGCGTGGTTTCATGGATGGCTATCGGTGGCAAGGTGATGAAGATGACTACGAAGTCGTCCATGCGGGCGGGCAAGAAATGAGGAAGGAAGCAAGACAACCACCGTGGCTCAAGCGGGCGAGAAGACGAAGAATCCCGGAGATGATCACGACTGTGATGTTGTACGATCATCATGTAGAAGATGCAGGACATGATGATGAGGAAGATGCCGGAGCAGGCGACGGGCATGATCATGAAGATGATGATGCCGGCGGAGCAGACGACGCTGGACCATCGATGGGCTGGGTGCAGGACCCTCATATTCTAGAGCTGCTTCTCAAGCAGACGGATAACGCAAGAGCTGCCGCCCGAGAGAAAGCCAAGATGGATCAACTTGAGTTAGACGCGGTTACTCCATTGTATGAAGGATGCAGGCCCGAGGATACCCGCCTGAAAGTAACGCTCATGGCTCGGAGATGAAGGTAAAACACAAAATGACCGGCGATGCTTCGGCGAGAACATGTCATTCTGGCACGAACGTCTTCCCAAGGGGAACAAGTGCCCGACCAGTTTGGAGGAGGCGAAGAAAATCGTGTGTCCTCTCGATTTACCGCACGTGAAATACCATGTGTGCATGAACAATTGCATCATTTATCGGGACGAGCACGCGAGTCTACCATATGTCCGGTGTCTTGGCGTCACTCGATACAAGAAGAGGAAGAAAGCTCCTCGAAAAGTGGTGTGGTACTTTCCGATCACTCCTCGTCTGCAGCGCTATTTCGCGGACCCTAAGTTAGCAAAGCTCCTGCGTTGGCACGCAGATAGGGAGGAGAAGAGAAGATGACGCAAATGATCCGGAGATAGATAAAAAGACAAGATGCTGAGTCACCCTAAGGATGCGAGCGAGTGGCAAGCGTTGAACTTCAAGACTCGGAATTTGGGAGCGATCCAAGGAACATCGTGCTGGGCGCGAGCACCGATGGAGTCAATCCGTTTGGCAGCAGAGAAGCACACATAGCACCTGGCCTGTGTTTGTGTGGATGTACAACCTTCCCCTGGTTGTGCATGAAGAGGAAGTACATTCACATGAGTATGCTAATTGAAGGGCGAAACAACCAGGGAACGACATCAATCAGTATCGGGGCTGCTGAAGAGGAGCTTGACATGCTGTGGAAAACGCCAGCCAATACGTGGGACGCCGCAGAGAAAGAATATTTCCCTATGAGAGCCGTGACTGCTCACGACGGTGCACGACTATCTCGATTACGGATATCTCGCGGGCAGGTAGTCCACGGATTTTCGGATGCGTAAGGTGCATGGATGACACAACGTATCGCCAGCTAGATAGAGATCCGGGTCTTGAAAACCGTGTTCATGGGACATCGAAGGTGGCTTCGCGACGATGACCCGTGGAGAAACGCAAGGATCTGTTCGATGGTGAAACCGAACCCAAAACCCGATGTACGAGGAGCGGCGAGAAATAGACAAGCTGTTGAAAAATTGGAAAGACTGCCCTTGCCGGAAACAAGCAAAAGGCGCCGAGCCGGAAAGAAGCGAAAGGCGCGAGCCGCTGCTGAAGGTATGGAAAGCGAGGTCTGTTTTACGGGACTTGCCGTCTTGGAAGATCCACCGTGTGCCTCACAGCCTTGATGTCATGCATATCACGAAGAAGCGTGTGCGAGTCTGCTTGGTACCCTGCTCAACATGCCAGAGAGGACCAAAGATGGGCCGAAAGCAAGGGCAGACTTGAAATCAATGGGCATCAGGCAGGAGCTTCACGCTATATATGATGATGATGATGATGATGATGATGATGATGATGATGATGATGATGAGGCGAAGCAGGACACAGAAAGTCGTCGCAAAGGCAAAAAGGCCAAGAAGACCGGAAATGACTACCCTCCCGCGTGCTTCACTCTAAGTCAGGAGGAGATCGAGCAGTTTTTCACCTGCCTCCTAGGAGTAAAACTTCCTTACGGTTACGCGGGGAAGATAAGCAGATACCTAGACCCAGCGAAGCAGAAGTTCAGCAGGATGAAGTCTCACGACTGTCACGTGCTGATGACGCAGATACTTCCAGTTGCAATCCGTGGGATCATGGACACGCACGTCCGTGAAACGCTATTTGGCCTATGCAACTTCTTCGACGTCATCTCTCGGAAGTCGATTGGCGTGAGGCAACTCAGAAGGCTACAGGAAGAGATCGTGGTGATACTATGCGAGCTTGAGATGTACTTCCGCCCGCATTCTTGACGTTATGGTGCATCTGCTGGTCCATATAGTGGAGGATATCATCCAACTCGGGCCGACGTTCCTGCACAGCATGATGCCGTTCGAAAGGATGAATGGTGTCATCAAAGGATACGTTCGCAACATGTCACGTCCAGAAGGAAGCATAGCCAGGGGCTTTCTGACCGAAGAATGCATCTCCTACTGCACGAATTATCTAGGCATCGAGAATCCCGTTGGTCTGCCCGTCAACAGGCACCTCGGCAGGCTCGCTGGATGGGGTCACCGTGAGGGTCGCCGCGAAATGCATGTCGACTTCGAGGGTCGACTCACCGACTTTGAAAGAGCAAACCTAGTCGCGCTACAACACATAGACGTGTTCGATCCTTGGGTGGTAGAGAACAAAACCTTTATTAAAAAGACGTACAATGACCGAGGCCAACAGAGGACGGACGGAGATACACTCAAAGAGCACAACTCATGTTTCACGCGTTGGTTCAAGCATAAGCTTCTGTCGTACCCTTTACATGAGGATTCTTCCGCGGAAGAACAACTCATATTCGCCTTGTCACAGGCGCCGAGCACAACCTGATGACCTATGAGGCGTCACGATATCAACGGCTACACATTCTACACGAGGCCAAGGACATGAAGAGCGATGGTTATCGAACTCCGGGTAACGATGGAATCCTACACGGTAACGACAAGGACAGATACTACGGAAGGATCGAGGAGATCTGGGAGCTGAGCTACTGGAGAGAAGGTCCGATGTTCCGTGTCGATGGGCCAAGAACGTCATAAAAGAAGACCGGTATTTCACCACCATGGTTATACCGAAGCCAAATCCAAGACCGCGGCATAAGCGTCACCGAAAAATGAGCCATGGGTACTGGCTTCCCAAGTGGACCAATGCTTCTTCATTACCGACCCGCCAAAGCCCGGTCGTGTTGTCGTGAGGAGAGGCAAAGGAAGATCATCGGAATGGATGGAGTAGCCAATGAGCAAGACTTGACAAGTCTGACGACCGAGGATCGAACATGGCGACGATGATGAAGTAGCAGCATACACCACAAGAAGAAGCAGGACCACCCTACCTAAAGGGCGTCCGTTCCACGGAAGAACTCCATTTGCGAAAAAGAAGGGCAAGAAGATTGTGAACAGATAGCTAGCTAAGATCGATTGTATTTAAATCGTAGCCTTCATTTCTCGATTGTATTTCATGGGTACTTTTGAACTATCATGAATATTTTTAAATTTCATGGACACTCGATCTCGATCCCCTCCATCTCGATCGCTATCCCACCTCGCCAGATCCGGTCCCCTCGCCGAGCACCCCCATCCACCGCCGCCGCCAAACCCCCGCACCTCGATTCCCCTACTCAACAGCCGCCCGACCCCCGCACCCCAAGACCGTCTTATAAAAAAATAAGTATCAAACAGCTTTTTAAATGCTACTGTCTTATAAAAAAATATTACTGTTATTATTTAAACAAGTTTGAACATATTTAAACACAAATAAGTATCAAACAGCTTTTAAATGCTAAAAAAATTTGTGGAGCCCACCTCGATCCCCTCCATCTCGATCGCTATCCCACCTCGCCAGATCCGGTCCCCGCCGCCGAGCACCCCAGTCCACCGGCCGCCGCACGACCCCCGCACCTCGATTCCCCTACTCAACGCCGCCGCCGACCCCCGCACCCAGCACCGTCTTATAAAAAAATAAGTATCAAACAGCTTTTAAATGCTCTGTCTTATAAAAAATATTACTGTTATTATTTAAACAAGTTTGAACATACTTAAACATAAATAAGTATCAAACAGCTTTTAAATGTTAAAAAAATTTGTGGAGCACAGGAGTCGAACCCAGGACCTCTGGTGTGAGCGGCTGCTGACCGGTCGAGCTAGTAGAGTGGGCTTGATGTGGATAAGTTCTGGTAGTACATAACCTGTTGGCTCGAGTTGAAATAAAAAAAATACTAATGGCGCACCACGGTGAGGTGCACCATTAGTATTGTGCCCGATCCCCCCTGCCCTCTCCCCCTTCGCCCGATCCCCCCTTCCCTCTCCCCCTCGCCAGTTCCCTCTTCCTCTCGATCCACCGCCCCCGCCGCTGCCTCGACCCCTTGCTCGCCCTCGCCCTCGCCCTCCCTCCTCGCCCTCTCTCGCCTTCCCTCTCCCTCGCCCGCCTCCCTCGGCGCCACCGTCCCGCCACCTCGGCGCTGCCCGCCGCCTCGGCGCGACCCGCCGCCTTCGACGCCCAGCGCCGCCTGACGCGACCCGCCGCCCAGCGCCGCCTCGACGCGACCCGCCGCCGGATGCCGCCCGACACCGCCTCGACGCTGCCCGCCGCCCAGCGCCGCCTCGACCCGCCCGCGCGCTGCCCACCTCGACCCGCCCAGCGCCGCTTCGACGCGACCCGCGCCGGACGCTGCCCCGTCCACACCACCGTCGCCGGAGCACCACCACCCCCGTGAGCTCCCCCTCCTCCTCCCCCTCCTCCTCCCCCTGCATTTGAATGAAAATAACATTGTCTGATGATGTCCTATACATGTGAATTGCAGTTTGTAAACATTCATTTGCCGAAGAGATCATGGGATTTAGTTATATCTATTTTCTCATATTGATTCTTCATGCTATAAATCCATAGAAGAAACAAAGCAGATTGATTAAATACCACTATAAGCAGTTTTTACCAAATCCTGTTACAACTAAGTGAGCCTGACATATTGCAGCAAAGAATAATCAAGAAATTTGCAGCATGATATATCAAAAAAATTAGAGAGGAGGGAAAAATGGAAAGAACTTTCTCAAAAAAATATATGTAGGTGAACCCAATAGGAGAAGTTCAATTTCAGCCAGAACATTAATTATATAACCTTTATGCATTCATGAAAATATGGACGTGAAGAGAACACCTTAAATTAGTCCATGAGTGGTACTGTATTAGCAATGATGAATTGGATTGGTTTGCGAATCCTCTCTGTACATTCTGAACCATAGCTTGATGTTGCTTTCAACCTATACAAGGCTATGTGTCGAAAGTATGTAGAGATTGAAATGGAATTCTTGACACTATGTAGCTTTGGTTTCTCAAGTAATTAAAGAAATGCTCCAAGAATAAGGCCACCATCGATATATTTGTTCTTTTATGGACAAAAGAGTTTACATGCGAATTATCACTTTTTATTTGTTGACAAGTTTCTTACCTTTGTGCTGGTCAATTCTTTTTATGTAGATTTTGATAATATATATTTAGCTAAGATGCATTAGATCATTGTAGTATAGTAGAAGGGGATGTTATAGATGAACATTTGTGTACTATTTGTAGCGAACATATCTCCAATTGTATTATTGGAAATTAAGGAAAATTTTGGCATTTGCTCTGATTGATTTGTTCACTCATGGAGGCTATAACTTTTAACTTTTCGTTTTAACTGTATGCTGGGGCTCTGCCAGATCTGATATATAATACACATAGAGTATTCTGACATTTGGATCTGTGTATGTATGATTGGTGCTTTACGAGATGTTGAAATGATGCATGGTCTGGAACATGCATATATTCTCTCTTGAGAATATTATTACCAAAGTCTTGGCAGCACTGTTGGACACTAGTACTATCATCTTGTACTACTGTCAGACAGGGCAATGGCCAAACAGTCTTTCAGAGCACAAGCCCATGCTTGGTCAGTTCTTGGGGTCTAGGTGCCCGATTCATTCATTTATAACTGAAAAATAATCTGGAGGGTCTTAACAAAACAAAAGTAACTGAAGAATAAGAAAATCAATACTGAACCTACGGTTACTAGTAAGTATCTGTGAATCAGATTGCACATTTTCAGGTTCTGAAGAAACATGCAGTCAGCTGCTGGAAAAATGAATAGGCACATCACTTGCACTTACACAGAGTTAATGTAAACGTTTTGCACAATAACGTAGCATGTATCTTCAGTTTTTGCACTTAAAAAAGCCAATCTTCAGTTTGTCCACTTCAAAATATTATAAACTCTGTTTCTGCACTGAATATGATCAAATGTTTAGTTTCTTCAATTAAAAGAGTGCAAGGGTTTGACAGTGTGCAAGAGTGCAAGGGTTTGACAGAGTGCAAGAGTGCAAGGGTTTGACAGAGGGCATATATTTAGTTTTTGCACTGTATAGGAATATATGTTCATTTTCTTCTAGTTTTGACAGAGTGCAAGGGTTTAGTTTTTGCACTGTGTTTGATGTGTTCTTCCACCTGTAGAGAAGATTTTCACACGTGTAAAAGTTTTTTTTTTCAAATATATTTTCAGTTAAAACAGAGTGAAGGTTCAGTTATTTGCTGCCATGGTGGTTTCTTCAATCAAATAATCTTTTCATTCCTGCTTGGCGATTTATTATTTCTAAGAAAAGAGAGCTAGGATCTTACTAACAACTCTACTAGATTGTTAAGTTGGGTGGGATGTAAAAGCAAGTCTTCTTCTAAGTGCAATATACTTAGTGCTGCTATATGAGTGTATAAATATTTGTTGCTATATAAATGTGAACAAAATTAGGTGCTTGTATATGATATTCTGCCATGAAGCTTCACCAGCTCCTGTGGGTGTGGGATCCATGTGACATGTGACATTGCATCCATGTCCACCTGGGATAATGATTTTGCAGGTACCCGAGAGGCCCTTGAGTTTGCGGAATGTCGATTAACTTCCGTTCCGGCAAATTCGGTACTCCATATGTCCTATTTTCAGCAAAGGTCATGCTGAAATTTTCCGTGAATTTTAGCATGACTTTGCTAAAATAGGACATATGGGGTACTTGTGACTAATGCATGGGCCGGGTATCTTAGTAGTTAATTAAGTAGGATCAAGTGCCCGGCGTACTTGTGACTAATGCATGGCTTTTAGGGTGCCTCGGTGTCGATAAAACCGAAATGATGAAAGGTTAGGCTTTTAGGGTGCCTTGGCGTCGAAAAACCCTCAATGATAAAAGCTTAGATTTTAGGATGCCTCGGTGTCGACAAACCCTAAATGATGAGACCATGATCTTGTTCCTTGACAATAACCAACTTTTGACCAAACTTTGTTTCTATTTAGAGAGAAACATGGCCCACAACGATGAGGCCGGGGTTGGGAGGCAAGGCATTCAGGAGCTGTCCTAGGAGATGGAGGAACAACCTCACTTGTATGAGGCCGCCGCCTTCCCCACCGATCCCGAGACCACGGATGGTGCCGCCGAGGATGACCACACTGATGCCACCACCGATGGTGCCGCCGAGATGCCACCATCGATGATGGCGGCGCGCGCACGATGGCAGCCAACCGAAGAGGCAGCGGAAGGACGGCGCCCGATCGTGCTCCGCACCCTCAAGGAGGAAGTTACTAAAGTGGACTCCAGCGGAATCCAGCGGCGCCCGAGCGAATAGTCAAGGGTACTCGCTTCAGCTCGGGTGCATTGTCCGAGCACCGTCTCGATCAACACCGAGAACACGAGGCATCCCGACCGAGGGAATTTGCGCAACCTCCTCTTCACGAAGCTGCACGAGCGATACAAGTTCCCGCTGAATTTGAAAACACAAGCCTCAAAGGGAATAAAGTGAACAATGCTGCCCTCACGAAGATGAGCAAGGCCCTGTCTACTTGGAAAAGCAATGTGAAGAGAATGATCGAGAAAGGTGAGAGTTATCAGAAGATCAAGGAGAAAAATCCTTCGATCACCGAAGATGACTACAATGACTTCAAGATCAATTGCTCGAGCACCGCAAGCTCCCAATCAAGTGAGTGGAGGAAACAAATGCGGGAGCTGAACATAGGGGAACACACACTCGGTCCGGCGGTTCTGAGTGGCGAGCCTATATGGGACAAGGAGGAGGCGGACCGTGTCGAGCAAGGCCTACCGCCCCTCTTGATACATACGGTGACAAGCAGACCAGGAACTTTGTCGGGGCCGGTACAAGAAGGACCGAAAACAAAGGAGCTTACCACGGATCCGAAGACCAGGCAGCTTGAGCTTGTTACGTAAGGAATACACCCGCGTAATTAGCTCCATATGGTTGCATTCTAATTAATGAAGCGAATTTCTAAATGGTTCACATTCCTTCCGCAGCGATGAAAGCAGATGGCGGGGTCGACTCAGAGCAACCCTTGGGACACCACTCTAAATAGGGGTTGAATGTAATGAAGAACAAGGATAAGCTCGATAAGCCGGCGTCGGCTGGTCGTGTGGCGGCAAAGGCTTGTCGACAAAATGGGGTCATACTATACCGCTGGTGTGCGGAAGGAGAAAAGACCAGCTCGAAAAGCCAGTAGCGAGAGGTTCAAGAACTCAAGGCACAGGTGGCGCGGATTCGGAAATTGTCCAAGAGCAAGTGGAACAACGACTCGAGCGGCGATCACCGCCCTTGTGCCTACCTTGATCTCGGGGTTGAGGCGTGGATTGCGGGCGCCAACAGGGCCGCCCGATTCCTAGCTTCACGGCCAGCAACTTCGCATAATGCGATGGCGGGCCATTGGTGCCTCCGCGGGCGGCATTGGTGTGTCCGGCGCCGCACGGAGCTTAATGCACCGGGTGTCGCCGGCGGCACCTCTGCAGCAAGCGGCCCCTCCGTCAACTGCACGCACGCCGTTGGCGGTGCCTCTACATTAGCCGAGCTCGACGCCATCATCACGGTAACTAATTAAGCCTCTCTCGGCCGAGGACTTCATCTCCTTGCCTTTGGTCGGGCATCCACGACGCCCTACATGTTTTCGCAGGGCGCCAACGACGTTCCGTGCACTCTCCTCCACTTGGTGAACAACGAGTTGGTCGATGTCGCCAAGGGCAAAATCGTTCAACCGGGCAACCCCTTGTTCCACGGTACCCAGATGCCACCCAACTTGTTTAGGGTTCAACTGGTTGGTGCTGCCAGGCTGCGACGACTTGTTACCTCGAATCGACCCGTCGGGGCCGACGATGATGACGTGATGACCCTCAGCGCCTGCCTAAGCTGGCCCCTGCTTTGGCCGAAGAGCCAGATTCGTTTGGGGGCCGGGGACACCACCCCAAAGACAACACCGCCAGTCGTGCCGGCGCCTAGTCGGCCCCATGGCAAATCCGCCCGTAACGGTGCGGACATCCCTATGCCGCTGGATCCAAACATGCATATGGCACAGGATCGAACGGCGGCGGCGGCGACTATGATACATTTGGCAACGTCGATCAGTACTTTGCCAAGCATGGTATGCGATGGCGACTTCATGGGGCCTCCTTCTCAAGAACCAAACCCAACAAAAGGCGTGTGCGATCTAGCTCGTACCGCGGAGAAGCCAAGTTGCAACAGCGCCGTCGGCGTTCAGCTCTCGTGAGCGCCTCCAGCTGCCGACTTCACCGAGCCTCGATAGGCGAGGTGCGAAATATTATCAGCCCCAACACACTCAAGAAAGCGGTCTGTGAGCAAAACTCGGTCCCATTACAGGAGAAGAAGAAGGCACGCAAAAGAAAGACTAAGAAGGGTGCGAGCCAGCCGGCACCGAGTACGATCCGTGCTCGGGGCGGGCCACCTTCACCGCAGGATATCTCGAGGAGGGTGCATGTGGCGGGTAGGGCGATGCTACCGACAAATATGCTCAATGCTGCAACCGGTGCTATCGGAGTCTGCATGACAGTGTTCTTTCTTTGGAGAAGCGGCGTCTCGGGAGAAGGATGTGGCATACCGGTTTTCGCGGCCAAGGTGCGGAGGGCAAGGGCCTTGTGGATAACTCCATCGGGCGACGATCGTCCTGCGTTTGATGACATCCATGCTATGTTGAACCTTCATCCGCTGCACTACACCTTCGTTCGGCTATTTTCGCTGAGTATGGAGATGCGGATCATTCGCGACAAGACCCGGACATCGTGATAGTTGACCCTTCTACATGCGTGCCAAGATCTTGGGCAGCGCTGGGGACCGCAAGTCGCGAGTTCTTACCTCGAAGGCGTCATTCGCAAACCGAGATAAGGATAACTTCCTAGTGCCTTACTTTCCGAGTAAGTCCTCCCTCAACCGCCCGTAACATATGAATTCTTACATTTCGATCGTTTTTCTTTTAACATTCCGTGTTTTCTGCGGTGACACACGTTGCACGCTCATCCTCCTAAGCCCCAAATATTCCATGGCCACGTATTTCGACCGGACCGTCGATTGAACGTAGACTACACAAATGTCAAGAAGGTTCTTGATGATGTTCTCCCGGCTCGCCAAATCTGGAGCACCTTCACCAGGCCTATTCGTAAGCACGGCAAAACGTGTTCTCCCACAATCTGACGCTCGCTGCGTCAAGCAGCCGCTGGCGGTCGAAGGGTGCCTACTACGCCATCCATCACATGCGGGCGATCGTGCGGGACCATCATCAACTTCGCTACCGAGTAAACTCAAGATTGGGCGCGGCGTGTCGGCAATCCAGGACGCGGACCTCCGACAAGAATTCTTTCGCATCCGATGGAGTTTGCGGAAATCATCCATCAAGATGTCGCCGTACCTCGGGGCAGTTCTACCTCAGAAATCAACCGTCCAACAGTGACATCGACACAATGCTACAAATGCAGGATGACAACGCCCGTTCTTTCATGACTCCCACGATAGACGGCGGCTTCATCCACGCTCCGGTCCCTTGAGTCGAGTTGTCTAGTTCTGAAACATCGATTGGCTCATGTTGTAATTAAACTTTAATGAACTTGTAGTATGTCTTTTTGGTTTCGAGAGTCGTTCAACTTAGATGTAATCGATGCTATTAATGTCTTGCTTTTCTCTTCCGATCGTTATGTTGCATACTTATATATTGCTTATGTATTGTCTGTGAATTGGTACTAACGTTTCGTTTGGCTAGTGCATAGCGATGCCGGCGTATGTCGTGTACAAGGGTAAGGTTCCGGAGTCTCGATGACTGGGAGGAGTGTCGGAGACAGGTTCACCGATTCAGCGGTAACAGTTACAAAGGGTACACCACTAGGGCCGAGGCGAATCTAGATCGCCCACTATCTAGCGGGAGAGGGAGGGGGCGTTGGAGGAACCGGATGAAGGCGAGTTTCATCGTGATGATGCTCATCGTGATGACCGCAGCTCTCTTCTATGTGATGGTAGTTTAGATGATCGATATCGACTTGTAATGTGAAGACAAACTCGCTACTCGCGGTCTCGAGACTTGTAATATAATGTTCTATCTTTGTTCGGTCTTTTCAATTCGGAGACTAATATGATGAATTGTATTAGGAGACTAATATGATGAATTGTATTCAAAGACTAATCTTCTATTGTATTTGATGAATCTATTGTTGGCGTGTGCTGTCTATATTTTGTCAAATTATACATTTTGTAACCTGTGCAAAAACAGAAAATAAAAAATAAAAAAACTAATATTCATACTAATGGCGCATCACATGACAGTGCGCCATTAGTATGACGATGCATACTAATGGCGCATCACTGGGTAGTGCGCCATTAGTATCTCATGATTACTAATGGCGCATCCAGAGGTGGTGCGCCATTAGTATCCAAAGCACTGGTATACATGCCCACAGGAGGCATACTAATGGCGCACCTGGCATATACTAATGGCGCACAGGTGGTGCGCCATTAGTATCTCAGATACTAATGGCGCACCAGATGGTGCGCCATTAGTAAAAATTACTAATGGCGTGCTATTAATGGCGCACCAGTGATGCGCCATTAATGGCCAAATTAGGTGCGCCATTAGTAGTGGTTTTTCTAGTAGTGACACATCAAGGCCCGCGTCGCTCCACTCAGCGATGAACCTATCCACCACAAATAACCGCCTCCTCCATCGTCTTCCCCCCTCACCGTTGTCGTGGCGTGCCGCCGGGAAAAGCCTTTGTGGCAGCTGCAGCGGCGGGCTTCATCTTGAGGGAGTGGGATTCCTCGGAAGCGGCGTCACTCTTCGAACATGTAAGCTCGAAAACCGGGTCACACTAGTGCCGCGTCCCATCATGGGGATTAACCCCAACATTAGCCCCTAGTTTAGCTTGGATTTATCAGACGATTGCCGCGTCTTGGTGCCACATCACCACTCCCATGGGGGCTTTTTCTTTGGAGCTGGATATTGGCGAGCGGAGTCAGTGGAAGACACCGGTGTTGGTGTCCAGACTTTCTCTGGCAACGCTGATGAGGGGAGCAATATCGAAGACGTGCCAATGGTTGGTGCGTAGTCAGCTCTTCTTCGGCGGCTTGTTTGTTGCTGTGAAGTCAAAGTTGTGATGGTGGGGTCTCGATGGCATACGATGATGGAATCAGGTGCTTCGTTCAAAGGTGTTATGCGGCACTAGTTGTGCCTTCTTCATGATTCTTCGTGAGAGTCGGAGTTGCGATGTCTAGTCATAGGCGACTAAGTTCTCGTGCAGATCTTCATACATCTTCACACGACCTGTACAGTATGGATTGGGTTGGCGATCACCTCTGACGGAGTTGAAGATTTGCTCGAGTTCAGGAATGGCGAGGCGCCTCTAGGGGAGTAGTGATGGCGCTGACACATACGTGTTGTCTCAACGAGGCTCTCTTTGGAGTAGTGTGTGGTGGGGTATCTTCTGTGTGTCGCTGAACGATTGTGTTTGCTTTTCCTGGTTCTTCATAATTAACCGGACTATTTTGTTCTCGCTTGGTTTTCTCCAATTAACTGAGCAACCTTTTTTAACGAATGCAGGAATCCTATCGTTTCAAGAAATAAAAAAATATTACTCATATATTGTCAGTGATTGTTTTCTAAAGGAAAATAATATTATATCAAAAATATAATTATAATGTCCCGTTGTACAATGTCGACCAAAGGAGGAAGGGCATGATGGAATTTTTTAAATTGTGTTCATGTTTTCAAAACTTGTACCCTTTAAAATTAAATGTTCACTTTTTAAAAAATTCAACATTTCAAAAGTTGCTCTTGTTTTTAAGGAATGTTCAGAATATTCAAAAAGTGTTTGCATTTTAATGTTTTGGGGGGATTTCAAAATTTATTTATGTTTTTCAAAAAATGTTCGGATTTTCAGTTCACATTTGTTTTAAAAACCAGAATTTTAAAAGAAATTTGTTTTCTTTTTATATTTGGGATTTCAATTTTTTTGGCAGTTTTAGAAAATAATCAGAAATGTTTCCGAATCTCGACGCTGCAATGTATTATTAAATATTTTGCACTTGGTAACATTCACCAAGAGTTATCTGTTTCATTGGCAAGCAGCGGAGTCCAGCTGCGCTAGGTTTTGATTTCAAGTTCGCTAGGTCACACCTTTACGCGTTAAACAAAATCGCATTGCGCCTAGTGGGCCGGCCCGGTATTCTTAACCATGTGATATCCTGGTTTTGAGAAGGTTCAAGCTCCGGCTTTTAGGTTCCTGAACAATTTTGTCTGGTTTTTTCTTTTTGTTTGATTTTTCGTTTTTTCCTTTTAGATTTTTCGTTTATTTGTTTCTTTTTTCTTTTATGTTTCTTTTTTATTTTCACTTTTTTATTTCATTTTTCTTTTCTTTTTTCCTTTTTCTTTTTCTAGTTGACTTTCTTTTTAATATTTCTTTCGAAAGTTTCTAATTTTGTTAAAATCTTGTTCAGGTTTTTCAGAACATATTCAGTTATAAAAAAATGGACAGAAATTTCAACAATATGTTCTATCTTTAAACTTTGTCCACAAGTTTAAAAAATGTTCAGGATCTCTAAAATATGTTTCTTTTTTTTATTTTTATTGTTCACAAGGTGAATTCAAATTTAGTCAGAAACTTAAAAAAAGTTCACATTACAGAAAATATTCTAGAATATAAAAAAATGTTCATGATTTTTAATTTTTGTTCGAATTTCATGAAATGTTCCATTTTTTGGGATTCCGAATTTTGGTAAGAAATGAAAAAATGTCCGCGTTTCAGAAAATGTTCAAGAACTTTAGAAAATGTTCTCGATTTCAAATCATTCGGAATTTCATGAAATTTTCCGTTTTAAAGTTTTTGTGCACAAATTCAAAAAAAAAATCACGGTTCCAAATTTTTGCTCCAAATATCATGAAATGTTCCACTTTTCAAATATTTGTTAAAAAATTCAAAAAAATCGCGGTTTCAACAGCTGTTCAAAATTTCATAATTTGTTCACAAATTCAAAAAATGGTTTATGTTTCTAAAAGCAATATTTTCCGTTCAATTTTTCAGCCTTTTCAAAAAACTTTGTTCTCATATTCAAAAAATGTTCTTGTCTCGGGTTTTTTTTTCAGGAATTGAAAGACATGTTGGTACTTATTCAAAATATAAATTAAGAAAAGTTCACCCCAGTAACTAATTCAGATTCGCTATAATAGCTACTTTGGTTCGCTACAGTACTAGTTCCGGTTTGCTATAGTACACCGTTCCGGTTCTACATCGATGTTTAGTTCTTTAAGATATGCACTGCCTTATTGACAATAATATTGGTTAGCTGGATTGGCTTGCAGCATGTTATAGTACGCAGTTGGTCTCCCGTTCGAATCTTGGGTCGCGCACGTTTCCTTTTTCTGCTCTTTTTTTCGTCCTGCGCTAGAACTCGATGTGTCGGCCCAGTCAGGCTCCCTCTTTGTGAGTCACGCTGACAATTTGATCAAAGTGCGTCAAATAGGGGCTCCCAGGTTTGGGAGGTGCGCGCGAAGAGATTTTTGTTCCAGGTTTCAAACAAAAAAAAACTGAGTTTTGTCAACAGATTTCGGTTTCATTTGTGGGCAGAGATGGGCAGACCGTTTCCGATTAGTGTTTTGTCATATTTATTAGTTTAATTTTATTTACAGCTTACCATTACAAGATTATATGTTTTTACTCTTAGAAAAGATTATAGATTATTGTTAAATTCTTCTCTAAGCCATAGCGTCGTCTTTTCAAACGTCTCAAAGATCATGGCTACACATCTACACATGAAAATAATAATGAATGTGATGCACCTCTAGAGGTGAAATTTGTGACGCTATGCACATCGTCCTAAAAAGATACTTCCTAATGTAGAGACGAATATAAAAGCGTTTTACAAAAAGCGTACCTACTAACTTGTTTTATTGTAGTGGAGAGGAGTCAGAAATGAGTAGAGAAGTGTAGCCTATGGTTTATCTTAGTGGTCGTGTCCCACAGTCAGCGTGTGCTCTGATAACATATTGTAGCGACCAGACCTCAAACAGTACAGTCTCTGTGCATTAGTATCATCCCTGGATCGGTAATGCTGACATGCACAATACTCGAGGATTTTAACAGAGTGGCAATCACACACTTATTACAAAGAATGTCTTAAAAAGAACTTATTATAATAATATGGATTAAGGCCATCTAAATACGATAACATCGGAAGGCTCGGAAGATAAAGTGAGTCCATCAACTCCAGCGGCATAGCTGAGTGAGCGGCAGCGACCTATGGCACCTTACTCGTCATCTAAAAAGTCTGCAACATGATATGTTGTAGCCCGAAATGGGTCAGCACATGGAACATGCTGACAATGTAACACATAGAGTAATGAACATAATAAATGGTATCACTACATGCAATATGGCTGGTGGAAAGCTCTATGGTTACAGTTTTGCATAAAGCCAATTTTTCCCTACAACAAAGGAATAAATTTTATTTAACTATCATGGTGGTTGTTAAACACTGAGAAGGTTCCTCCAACTCAATCCTAATTGAGCTTCATCAGTACCCAAAAATAATAATTTAAGTAACATGATGAGATCAACATGATAATCCAAAGATCCAGATACTCAAGATGTCCATAACCGGGGACACGGCTAACCATGATTAGTTTGTACACTCTGCAGAGGTTTGCGCACTTTTCCCCACAAGATTTGATCTCCCCCGTTGGATTTCTCGCACTACATGTTGTTTGGGAAACGGATGACCGAGACACAGTCTTTCAGAAACATTAACTCTTTACTCTGGGTGGACAGTTACACCTACTTTCCCCTACATCTGCTAGCCCACCACTGAAAGAGGTCATGCAACATACTCAACTATGCTAGAGCCCATAATAGCTTGTGGATGCACACAGAAGTTTCTAGCATGAATAATCTTATGATCCCTTTGAGCCTGGGTGGCAGACCGTAGAATGATCACACGGGTACTGGGATATTTTAGGACAACACTTTGGATTCTCCGGTGCCGCAACCAATCCACCCAGATTTGAATTTAAGTAGCCACCTTAAGTTAGCCATTAATTAACAATACTGCATCTGTCATGGATACACTCACTCAATCCACGTCTATGAGCATAACATAGCAATCCCGAGCATAACGAGAAGTAAATCCCAAAGGTTTGATAATAAACAGGCAATAGGTTCTACCTCATCAACTACTTCCCAATATACCCACATGTTATTCAGATCCTAACAATGCAATGTTTGAGGATTGAAACTAATGCATAAAAACTGGGTAATAAAGGGGTATGATCAAAGTGTTACTTGCCTTTCTGATGATCCGCAAAACCCAGAGACTCGTAGTAGCACGCTTCGGATTCCGGGAACTATATCGCAATCAAACAATAGCATACATAAGCACTCAATTAAATGCACGGGTAAAATTAAAATTAGAAGACCTAACCAGAAAGTTCAAATGAAGAACTCCGGTTTGCAAAAATAATCAAATCAAACGGAGAAATGAAACTCAAACTACGAAAGAAACAAGATCCGATTACTAATCTAGACTAAAGTCAAATTTTATAGTGTCAAAGTCTTGTTCAAGTTGGTTAAATAGAAAGAGGGTTTCGAAACGAAGATCTAGGCGCTTGAATCACCTGATTCCGATAAACGAGCGAAAAGATAAACTAAAACAAAGATCCGGGCTGAAATCGTGATCGAAAATAATCGCGGAAAAACCCTGGAAAAAGAAAAACTGATGAACAGGCTAACGAACGAACGTTCGCTGTCTGCGGCTAACTGACGAACAGCGTTCATTAAAACGAATGTACGAACGAAACGTCTGCAAATTAACTAAACCGAAAAAAACCGAACCAATCTAACAGAAAACCAGATATAAGGTCTCGTAAAAGAAAACCGATCGGTTTTTAAAAAAAGGAACGACGGGGGCGGCGACTTGGGATGGCGGGGTCCCGGGGTCGGGCCATTTAACGGCCAAGCGGGCTGGAGTCCCAGGCGGACACGACCCGGTAGGTTGGTTACCTCTTTTTTTAATAATTCAGACGCGGAGAAAAACAATTAAAATAAATACTAAACAGATTACAAAAATCCTGAAATAAATTTTCGCCGTCCTCTCAAAATATAACGGGCAAAGTGAACTTTTATTTGGGCCTCTAATGCAATTTTGAAAAACGCATTTTTTTCCTAATTTAAATAAAATAGCAATAAAACTCCAAAGAAAATTCTTATTTGATTTTAATACTTTTCTTCCAATATTCCTTTATTTTGGAGAAGTCATTTTATCCCCTCTCTTTTATTTGCATATTGGAAATATTCGGAGAGAAAAATAATTAAAACCGAATGATCCTCTTTTCAAAATTTGAGAAAACACAAATATGAAAATATTGAAATCACCAACTCTCTCCGTGGGTCCTTGAGTTGCTTAGAATTTTTAGGATCAACCAAAAATGCAATAAAATATGATATTTAATAATGATCTAATATATAACATTCCAAATTGAAAATTTGGGATGTTACAATTCCAAAATAAATCTCTGTGATATTTCATGTCATTTGGAGCTCCGGAGAATATATATCTCTGCTGTAGCCCTTTTAGGTACCGAATTCCAGCTACCAACAATTTTCCTCTTCATATATATCTTGCATGTTAAGAGAAAATGCATTAGAATTGCATCATAAAGTGAAATATTGATCTAAAACATTATAAATAACAGTAAGAAAACATGATGCAAAATGGGCGTGTATATTATGTTTCAACAGGAATTGATGGCCGACTTTGTCGATTACTACATATCATGAAAAACAAATACTGGTAGTTGATGACATTGTTTTACTACAGAAGCATTTGCATTGCCTCACCTAGAAAGAATGAAAGCGAAGATATTTCACATAATAGTTTTCAATTTTCTTTTGTACAATTCAACTAACCTTATATTTTCTTTATGGTGGTTGATTCTTGGATTAGCTCATTGGTCATAATAACCCTCTTGATGTAAGTGGCGAGTATTTGGTTTACATTAAGAGGGTGGTAGCGTCGCTTACGCTGGAAAGATATGGTAAGATCGATTGCTACCACGAGGATGCTTTGGCGGAATTCGAGAACAGGAGAAGGACACAACTACCTCAAAACATGATCTGGTATGATATAACCATGTTGTAAAACACATTTTCTTTTTGTTATTAATATATCGTCGATCTAATTATCTATAAGATCAAGGTTTTCCGACCTATAAACATGGCCAGCGCCGCTGGTTCCATGTGGTCATAAAACTACTGAAGGAGGAGATTCAGATTCTTGATTTCCTTTTCAAGTACCCAGCACATAAACAATTACATTACACCTTGAGAATTTTAATTGCTATCAATAACATACAAGATTTAGCATTGTAACTATTTATGAGTCATAAGAAACTTCTTATTCTATGTACTTGCAGCTACGTAGGGTCGAAGCACATCTCAGTGCATTGTTGCAAATCAATGGACGACAATACCATGCATTTAGAGACATTAACATGATCGAATGGCCAGGAAAGGTTATTCCCGTGCCAACATAAGAAGACATCCTACTCAACAATATTATCTGGTCCAACGAGCGGCCCATATTTGTTGGATATACCATAAAAGGACACTTTGAGTAAGTCTGAATTAGAGGTACACCAAATTCAGTTCATTTTGAATTAATCTTTTCATATCAAAGACCACAAAATTAAACTTGTAAATTCATACAATAGACAAATATTATCTTTTGGTTATATCAATCAAAAGATTTAAAAACTGCCAAGGTGTGATGGTGAATTAAAATCTTCATCCCTTTTAAAAATATTGGAAAACACGATGAGTATCTCTTCACTTACACGAGACTTGAGGAATATGCTTAATGGTAGTTCTTCACAACATAACCACCACCACCACTAGAATTTTGGATCTGATATTGCAGCTCTACACTGATACTTTATTACTGGAAACACAATTGATGGGAGGACCTCCTAGTTGACCTCGAACTATGTGGGCAACAGACAGCAGCATTTGGGAAACAAGAAGAATTAAATTCTAGCGGTGATGAGCATTTAATGCAGCTGTGCCTTACTGTCTAGACAAGCATAGAGTTAACTGTTATAGCAAGTGTGGTCACCTGGTTGCATGTATGCACAAAGTCTTTGCTTCATGCTGATCTAGCATCTCACATCAGTGCATATGCTTACCGAGCATGATGACCAGTTAGTTCCTAGTTAAAGTTCGACATAAGCACTAACCATCTATCAACAATTATTCATCCATCATGTTTTGATCTTATTATAAGATATATATGAAGGGGCTGTCGATGTGTCACGACATAAAATTTACCATTGTAACTCTGTGTGGTAATACTCAGTAAGATATTTCGGAGCCTTATGTACATGTGACATGAAAACATATTTTGTGTTAAAACATTTAGTTCATTTGCCTCCTCTTTAATGGTGCCCTAGTTGGAATTACCAAAATCAGCTGTCCACTTACCTGAACTTGTGGAAGAGAGCAAGGCATTTCCTATATATTTCCAGATGTGCTTATTGGATCTCTGCAGCTCTAAGTTGACTTCAAATGCCAGATTAGGAATCCCAATTAATGCGAGATGCTTCCTGTCTCATGTGCATCAAGTAGCAACGTTTGACAATAAATAAGATTCTATTTCTTGTGGGGACGAGCATTTAATGCTGTTTTAGTTTCTGCCGGAGGAACCATATCTGAGTATATTCAAACGTGAGAAGATACACACTAAGCATGTATGAGCAAATTTGGTGCTGCTTGCAAACTTAGTTTTACCAAGACTACCTGTTCATTTTGTCATGTTGTATGTGCATACGTGCATTCTGGAGCTTTACTAGTTCGGGGGGGGGGGGTCCACGCAGCTAATGTCTCGATTTTCTTTGTAACAATAAAATACAAAGTACCCTTGTCTACTTGTTCATTTGCGTAGCCTGAGAGGCAGTAAAGACGAAGAAGAAGAAGATCATCTCTAACATTGCTGGCATTGCGCGACACACATATTTGATTAGATAGCACACGGCAACCTGCTATTTCCAGTTAATAACCGGAAATTGCAGTTAGGTCATATATTCTCTAAATTAGTTAATTCTACAATCCTTTGATTGTCAGAAATATGAGGGGCACTATTACGGGACTTCATAGAACACTGCCATTACTATCGTGTTAAATGTACAATAACATTTTGCATCCCCTATGTGTGCTGTAAAAAGGGATTCCTTGTGCAAAGTAAATTAGTTCCTTAGACACCACTTAAACTTTACGAGCTAGTTGGCATAATATGGTAACATGGCCTTTACTAGTTACGGTCTCAATGCATGGATCTGTTTCTTTAACTAATCTTGGGATTGGTTTTGCATCTCGAATGATGTCACATCACCTGGTCACTCAAGACACTAGGTGTGACGTGTGAATGTATATTAATGTGTCTCATTTCTTTCTACTTATCTACTTGAGTAGTCTCATAGTTGGTCTTATAGGAAAGAAAATTATTTTCGTATGGCATAGTCAAGAACTAGCTCTATAAATATGGTGTCCCTTCCATTCATATCTCGAACTAAGCCGCACACAAATTACTAGACATCGTCGTTCTCTGTGCAGTTCCAAAAATCCTAGTGATGGCTTGTGCAAGCCATGTCATGATTTTCCTTGTCTTCTCAAATTTAGCCACAGCCATGGCCATCCTTCCTCCTCCCTTGTATGACCCTAATGTAGGGATGTGTAAGAATAGTTGCGAGGAAGAACTCAATCTATCTTTGTACCTACACCAAGTCGTCACGGGACCAGCCCACAACCAAGAAATAATTCTCAGCCCTGGCTTTCCTAACTCGTTTGGTATGATAGCCGTCATTGACTGGACCATATATGCCGTCCCAGATTCCACTTCTAGTATCATTGCTCGGGCAAAGGGAATGACTATCCAGGCTACCCAAAGCGAGGTCAATGGTGTTGCTTGGTTTCTTCCTTTCAGCATAGTCTTTCAGGATTCCAGGTATATGCATGCAGGTTTAACCATCCAAGTATTGTTTGTAATATATGGATTTATTTGTATTTTCTTCAGGCATGGTTTTTCTGATTTTGGTTACAACTTTAATAGGTTTGGCGGGTCTACGCTGCAAGTGATGGGAGCAATTACTGGTGCAGTAGGTGGTGAGTGGGCTATTGTGGGTGGGACTGGCAAATTGTCCACGGCGCGTGGTACTATTAAGTTCGTAGCGGTCCAGGCACAGAGCACCCCAACCTTTGAGGTCTACAGGAGGATTGATATACATGCATTCTACACACCCGCACCGGCCGTAAGTATTACTGATCTCTGAATTAAAGAACAATTGTGGTATATATATATATATATATATATATATATATATATATATATATATATATATATATATATATATATATATATATATATATATATATATATAATTTCTGTCATGTTCAGTAACCATATTTGTGTAATTAAGTTGATCACGAATATCCAATTTGCCTTGCAAGCTCGTCTACACCCTATGAACAGTAAATTCATAAATATATACTTGATAAAATCAAAAAAAAATTGTGGTGAAAGGTACTTCAGTGCATGATGTCTGTGCCAAGTTTAATTAGCGCATAACATCTAAGTAGCTCTCAGCAGAAAAACACAAAATCAATGTATTGATGCCAGAAAAAGGTCTACGTTAATATAAATTCTATCCCTTTCACATGATAGAATGATTAATATTTATTTCGCATTGGGAAATGTAAACTAATAAAACATATTATTCTGATCTATCTGGTCAACCTAATTATGAAATATTTGCAGTCACTATTAGTGTTTCTGTGACGAATAATAAGTCCCTTAATCATGCTCTTGTAAAATTCATATTGCCTTGTTTGATTACTTATTATGTTGTATACTAATGATTTATTTATCTTCTTTTCATAGGTTTAAGATATGAAGAATATGAAGGAAATATGCCCTAGAGGCAATAATAAAAGTTATTATTTATTTCCTTATATCATGACAAATGTTTGTTATTCATGCTAGAATTGTATTAACCGGAAACATAATACATGTGTGAATATATAGACAAACAGTATGTCACTAGTATGCCTCTACTTGACTAGCTTGTTAATCAAAGATGGTTATGTTTCCTAACCATGAACAAGGAGTTGTTATTTGATTAACAAGGTCACATCATTAGTTGAATGATCTGATTGACATGACCCATTCCGTTAGCTTAACACTTGATCGTTTAGTATGTTAATGCTTTCTTCATGACCCATACATGTTCCTATAACTATGAGATTATGCAACTCCCGTTTACCGGAGGAACACTTTGGGTACTACCAAACGTCACAACGTAACTGGGTGATTATAAAGGAGTACTACAGGTGTCTCCAAAGGTACTTGTTGGGTTGGCGTATTTGAGATTAGGTTTTGTCACTCCGATTGTCGGAGAGGTATCTCCAGGCCTTCTCGGTAATGCACATCACCTAAGCCTTGCAAGCATTACAACTAATGAGTTAGTTGTGAGATGATGTATTACGGAACGAGTAAAGAGACTTACCGGTAACGAGATTGAACTAGGTATTGGATACCGACGATCGAATCTCGGGTAAGTAACATACCGATGACAAAGGGAACAACGTATGTCGTTATGCGGTTTGACCGATAAAGATCTTAGTAGAATATGTAGGAAC
>JAHIAM010003883.1:0-184205 GCA_021605205.1 Aegilops longissima
AGAAGAACTCAGGTGGCCGTGGATCTTCCCACCCACCCAACCCAGGCTATCGAACAAGTCTAATTCTCAAGCTCCAAGGTCAAGTGCTCCTTACCACCGTCCGCTCTCGAGGTGACTTGCAACAAGTGTCGCAGAAAGGTCACTATGCGAACAAGTGCTTCAACCAAAGGCGCCTTCCGCCTCCTCCTCTGTGAAATCTTCCAGCAATGCAGTGGTCAAGCATAATCCCAAGTCTCAAAGGTGAACATGATGAATGCAGCTCAAGCGGAGGAATCTTGATGTGATAATGGGTAATCTTCCGATTAATGATATTCTGCAAAAGTCTTATTTGATACTGTGCATCTATTTCTTTCATATCAAGACCTTTTGCATCCATGAACAATTTGCATCTTGTCGATCTGCCTAAGCCGATAGCGGTTTCCTCTCCGGTTTGTTCATGAATACAAAATGATGGCTCCGGATGTTTCTATCAAGATGGGAGATTATAGATTTCTGGCTAAACCAATGGTTCTTGGTGACTCGGATATTGATCTTATTCTCGGAATGGATCTGGCTTTCTCAAAGACAAAGCTCAGCTTGATTGCGCTGTGGAAATTCAATTGACTCACTCTTCTAATGATGTGATCATCTATGCGCTCGTGATGAAACCATTGGTTGTTTTCTCTCAATGAGAAGGGAGAATTGGATGCTATCTCTCGATTCGATCGTTTGTGAGTACCAAGATGTCTTTCCGAAGAGCTTCCGGTATGCCTCCTCATCGGCCGATTGAGTTCGTTATCGATCTTGAGCCCGCATCGAACCCGCTTTGCAAGCGCCCATACAAGCTTGGACCTGATGAGCTGAAGGAATTGAAGAAGCAGCTCGATGAACAAGAGCGTCTGGGTTTGATCGGACCGAGTTCATCTCCTTGGGGTTGTGGTGTTCTTTTGTCCGGAAGAAGGATGGCACGGACCGACTTTCGCCGATTACCATCCATTGAATAAGAAGACAATCAAGAACAAGTATCCACTTCCCAACATCAATGAGCTTTTCGAGCAACTCAAAGGTGATAAAGTGTTCTCCAAGCTTGACCTTCGTATGGGTTATCATCAGATTCAGATTCGTGAACAAGATATTCCCAAGACAGCATTCGAACAAGCTTTGGTTCTTATGAATATCTTGTCATGTCTTTCGCCTTGTCAATGCTCCTCCAACATTCTCTCGGATGATGAACTTCATATTCAACCCCTACACCAATGAATTCGTTTTGGTCTATCTTGATGATATTTTGGTCTTCTCCAAGAATAAGAAGGATCATGCCAAACATTTGCGATTGGTGCTTGGACAAGCTCGAGAGTATCAATTCTATGCTGAAGTTCTCCAAATGTGAATTTTGGCTTGATGAAGTGCTCTACCTTGGTCATATCATCTCCGCCAAGGGCATCGCAGTTAATCCCGAGAAGGTGTCCGCAATTGTGAATTGGGAACCTCCTCGAATGTCAAGCAGCTTCGAGTTTTCTTGGTCTTGCAAGCTATTGTCAAGATTCGTTGAGAATTTCTCCAAGATTGCAAAGCCTCTTCCCAACCTCCTCCGAAGCATGTGAAGTATGTCCGGTCTCCGAGTGTGATGTTGCTTTCAATACTCTCAAAGAGAAACTCGTCACAGCTCTGTCTTGACTCCTCCGATGAATCCAAGCCATTCAAGTTTTCTCGTGATGCTTCTCTTCAAGGTCTCGGTGCTGTGTTAATGCAAGAGAAGAGAGTTGTGGCTTATACCTCTCGCCATTGAAGCCCAACGAAAAGAACTACCCCACTCACGATCTTGAGTTGGCGGCGTTGTCCATGCATTGATAACATGGAGACATCTCTTGTTGGGAAGGAAAGTGGACATTTTCACCGATCACAAGAGTCTCAAGTATATCTTCACTCAGCCCAACCTCAACCTCAGGCAGACTCGATTGGGTCGAAATGATTCAAGAGTACAACCCAAGTATTGAATATACTCCGGGCAGGCCAATGTCATTGCAGATGCTTTGAGCAGGAAGGCTTACTGCAACAGCTTAATCCTCAAGCCCTTCCAACCGGATCTCTGTGAAGCTTTCCGCAAGCTGAATCTTCAAGTTGTTCCTCAAGGTTTTCTTGCCAACCTCATAGTCTCTCCTACTTTGGAAGATCAGATTCGTGAGGCTCAGCTTCTGGATACCATGGTGAAAAAGGTGAAACGTGGTATCGACAAGGGCATTTCCAAGTACAAGTGCTTCCACGTTAATGACAAAGATACTCTTTTCTTTGAGGACCGGATTGTGGTTCCTAAGGGTGATCTCGAGAAAAGTCATTATGAACGAGGCTCACAATTCGCTTCTATCCATTCATCCCGGAAGCGAAGATGTACCAGACCTTAAGCAGTCATATTGGTGGACTCGAATGAAGCGAGAAATTGCTCAATTCGTGAATGAGTGTGATGTCTGCAGAAGAGTGAAGGCAGAACAAAAAAGACCAGCTGGTCTCCTCCAACCTCTTGCTATTCCAGAATGGAAGTTTGATCATATCGAGATGGACTTCTTGACTGGATTTCCAAAGTCCAAGCGTGGAAATGATGCTATCTTCGTTGTCATTGACAAGCTTACTAAAGTGGCTCATTTTCTTCCTATCAAAGAATCGATCATAGCAGCTCAGTTGGCAGAGCTATACACCTCCAGGATTGTCTCCTTGCACGGCATTCCACAAGTGATCTCTTCAGACCGTGGCAGCATCTTTACCTCCATGTTTTGGGATTCTTTTCAAGGCCATGGGCACCAACATTCGTTTCAGACAGCTTTCCATCCTCAAACAAGTGGCCAAGTTGAGCGAGTAAATCAAATCCTTGAAGATATGCTCAAGGCTTGTGTCATCTCTTCGGTATGAAGTGGGAAGATTGTCTTCCATATGCCGAAGTTCTCCTACAACAACAGCTTTCAAGCGAGTTCGGAAAGGCCCCATTCGAAATTCTCTATGGCGAAAGTGCCGTACTCCTCTCAATTGGTGCGAGACAGGTGAACGCCAACTTCTTGGCAATGACTTGATCACAGAAGCAGAAGAAATGTGCAAAGTCATTCGTGAGAATCTCAAAGCCGCATAATCGCGTCAGAAGAGCTATTATGATGATAAGCACCGTGATGTGGCTTTTGAAATCGGAGACCATGTCTACCTCCGCGTCTCTCCAATGAAAGGCACTCGTCGCTTCGGTATCAAAGGGAAGCTTGCCCCTAGATACGTGGGTCCTTTCAAGATCATTGGCAAAAGAGGCGATCTCGCCTATCAACTTGAGCTTCCGTACAACTTCGCGAACGCATGATGTGTTTCACGTGTCACAGCTTCGCAAGTGCTTCAAGACTCTGAACGCACTATCAAGTTCAAGAAATTGACCTTCAAGAAGATCTCTTATCATGAGCACCCGCTGCTATTCTTGAAGAAACCGAGCGCAAGACTCGCAACAAGTCAATCAAATTCCTCAAAGTGAAGTGGTCACACCATTCCGACCGAGAAGCCACACCGGGAGCGCGAGGATCACCTCCGTTCGAATATCCGAGTTCTTTCAGTCCTAGATCTCGGACGAGATCCTCTTGTAGTGGCGGAGTGTTGTAACACCCGAAGTAACTTTCCATATTTGTAACTCCAACTCTTGCCATTTTCGCATTGTGATATGATATTCCCTCCGTGGTTGGGTTTTTCTTCTTTTGCATTTGGTCCATGTCATGCATTTTTATCATGTCATCATGTGCATCGCATTTGCATACGTGTTCGCCTCATGATTCCGAGCATTTTTCCCGTTGTCCGCTTTGCAATCCGCACACCTATCTCCCCGGCGCCCTTTTACGCTTTTTAGGTAAAAGGGTACTAAACCTTCTCGGAATGGACCGAGGTTTGTCAAGTGGCCTTGGTATACCACCCGTAGACCACCTGTCAAGTTTCGGTCATTTGAGCTCGTTTGGTACTCCAACGGTTAACCGACTCTCGCAAAGGCCTCTTTTAAGTTGCAGCCCAACACCCTTTCAAAACAGCCCAATAACCCATCTAAGTCACTTCCATGCTCTCCGTCATTCGATCACGATCGTGTGGTAAAACTACACCTCATTTGGACTCTCCTAGCTCCTCTATTCCTATTTAAGTAACCCCATACCAAATCCGGGTCAACCCTAGCCTTCCCCTACTCGCGCCGGACGAAACCTCGCGCCGCCGGACACGTCCGCCCACCGCCGCCGCCCGCCTCGCCAATCTCCACGCCGCCACGTGTCGCGCGCCGCCGCAAGGCTGCCCGCGCCTGGCCAGTAGGGCCCGCCCGGCCAGCGCCATGGCAGCGCTTCGCCGCCATGACGCCGCTTCGCCTCGCAGCGGATCTCGCCGCCGGCGCCGCCTCGTCAACCACGGCTCCCGCCCGCCGACCTTGACTTGCCGGGCCCCGCCAAGGCCGGTCGCCGCCTCCGGCGGGCCGGCCACCACCGCCTCCGCCGGCGACCTCACCTCCTCCGCCACGGACTCCGCCCCCGGCCTCCTTCCTCCTCCGGCGAAGCTCCGTCGAGCCGCCGACGTCGCCGGATCGGGCCTCGATCGGATCTAATCCAGCGGCGCTGACTCTCTCCCTCCATTTTTTTTCCTCTTAAGTTTTTGTCTCGGTAATATTTTGTGGCATTTTCTTCGTAGCATATCTTTGAATCTGTAGCTCAATTTTGCGCGTATAATATGTCAAAATGTTCGCCTAGAAGAGTAGATCATTTCATCTCATTGCATCATTTTCATTTGAGCTCATCTAGATGCCCGAAATGCTGTTAGAAGAGGGCTATGTGATGTTAGTTTCGCTTTCTTAATGTAACTTGCACTTTTGTTATTTTTGCTATGATTGATGTGTGCACCATATGAATTGGAGTCCTAGATGTGTTTTGCAATATGCCATGCCATCTTTCCAGGGGTGTATGCCATGTATTTTTGTAATCTATGTGGTGACTAGCACAAGCATGCAAAGTAGGTGTCCTGATGTTGCTGTTTTCAGCCCTGTTTAGCTGATATTTTGATGCCATGTTAACTTGATGCTACCAAGAGATCCATGCATATTTTGAGATACTTCAGTAAGGATGTTTTGTTCTACATGTCTTGCTCTATCCATACATGCCTTTGTTTGAAATTATGGAGTGCCTTAGCTTGAGTCAATCGAGCTCTACTTTTGCTATCAAATGTTTCCTGGAAGATTGTTTACATGTTATTCAATTTTGCCAAGGTTGTTGTGGTTGATCCGTATATGCTATGATGTTGTTCTTGCCATGTATATCTTCTATGCCATGTCTTCTTGATGTATGTCTGCTTAGTTTATCATGAAAGGCTCTGTAGTGAGTGCATCGAGCTCTCAAACATGCCTACTTGTTATCAGTTTTTGACATGCCATGTTGCTGAATCTGTTAACGAAACTTGCGATATTGACATGGGTGTTACTATATTTTCTGATCCTTTTTGGCTTATGGTCAGTAAGGGACTTTTGTTCTATGCTTTGATTAGATTCATGCCATGCCTTGTTTTGCTATTTTAAGTTCCTGTAGCATGTAGTTTTCTTGCTCTGAACATTGCTACCTGATGCTGTTTTTGCCATGTCCAGCCTGATATTTTGTGCACTTTTGCCATGCTTGTTTGAACCTGTTATGATGTGATTTAGCCGTAGCTCAGTGTTCATATTTTGTCAAGCATCTTGTGTAGATCACTGCCATATACTTTGTTGGTACGTTTGGGTGCAGTAGCTTAATTTCTTGTTGCTTGCTAAGTGGTATCATGCTGTTAATGGCAGATTTGTGCCATTCTTGTTTTGCTTGTCATTTGCAAACCGTGCATCCGATTCCGGTGATCTTTATATCGATTTCAACCGAAATCATCTCATCTTTCCAGTGGCATACTTGGTTTGCCAAGTTGATGCCTGGTTCATCATTTTCCTTCCGAGCGCGTGATACGCATTGCATATCACATCTCGCATATCATGTCATGTTTTGCATCATGTTGATTGTGCATTGCACCGTGATTTATTGTGGTTCCTTTGTTTGTGTTCTTGCTTTGGGTAGAGCCGGGAGACGAGTACGTGAACGAGGAACCTGTTGAGAACGCCACGAGGATCAAGCTTTCGACAACTCGAGAACATTGCGCAAGATGACCATACCCTCGAAATCACTTCTATCTTTGCTATGCTAGTTGCTCGCTCTTTTGCTATGCCTATGCTGTGATGCCTACCACCTGCTATATCATGCCACCCATATTGCCATGTCAGCCCCTAACCATCCTTTTCCTAGCAAACCGCTGATTGGCTATGTTACCGCTTTGCTCAGCCCTCTTATAGCGTTGCTAGTTGCAGTGAAGTGAAGTTTGTTCCTTGTTGAACATGGAGATTTTGTTCCTTTTTGGAACATGTTTACTTGTTGGGGATATCACAATATATATCTGCTATAATTAATGCATCTATATACTTGGTAAAGGGTGGAAGGCTCGGCCTTATGCCTGGTGTTTTTTCCACTCTTGCCACCCTAGTTTCCGTCATACCGTGTTATGTTCCTTGATTTTATGTTCCTTACACGGTTGGGTGATTTATGGGACCCCTTGACAGTTCGCTTTGAATAAGACTCCCAAAGAAGGCCCAACTTTGGTTTTACCATTTGCCACCTAAGCCTTTTTCCCCGGGTTTTCGCGAGCCCGAGGGTCATCTTATTTTAAACTTCCGGACCAGTGCTCCTTCAAGTGCTGGCCCAACCTGGGCGATGTCCAGCGCCCCCTGGGCAATCCAGGGTCTATGCCAACCCGACGTCTTGCCCATCCGGTGTGCCCTGAGAACGAGATATGTGCAGCTCCTATCGGGATTTGTCAGCACATTCGGGTGGCTTTGCTGGTCTTGTTTTATTGCTGTCGAAATGTCTTGTATTTCGGGATTCCGAGATTGATCGGGTCTTCCCGGTAGAAGGAATATCCTTCGTTGACCGTGAGAGCTTATAATGGGCTTGTTGGGACACCCCGCAGGTAATATCTTTCAAAGCCGTGCTCGCGGTTATGAGGCAGATGGGAATTTGTTAATGTCCGGTTGTAGAAAACCGAAGTTGACCTCAAATAAAATACACATCAACGCGTGTGTTACCGTGATGGTCTCTTCTCTCGGAGTCCGGAAGTGAACACGGTGTTGGAGTTATGTCGACGTAAGTAGTTCAGATCACTTCTTGATCGATACTAGCTTCACGTCCGTGCTTTGCTCCTCTTCTCGCTCTCTTTTGCGATGTAGCCACCATATATGCTAGTCGCTTGCTGCAGCTCCACCTTACAACTCTGTCCTTCCTATAAGCTTAAATAGTCTTGATCTCGCTGGTGTGAGATTGCTGAGTCCCCGTGACTCACAGATTCTACCAAAACAGTTGCAGGTGCCGACGATGCGCAGCAGGTGACGAACCGAGCTCAAGTGGGAGTTCGATGAGGAACGTGGTCGTTACTATGTGTATTTTCCCGATGATCGTAGTGGTGCTCAGTTGGGACGATCGGGATCTGTGTAGCATTTGGGGTATCTTCTTTTATTTTGGTTCCGTAGTCGGACCTTGAGTGTACTCAATGATGGATGTTTATTTATGTCTTGTGTGAAGTGGCTAATCGAAGCCAACTATGTATCTCTTTCCTTATG
The DNA here is from genome assembly GCA_021605205.1 of Aegilops longissima. Taxonomy (NCBI): domain Eukaryota; kingdom Viridiplantae; phylum Streptophyta; class Magnoliopsida; order Poales; family Poaceae; genus Aegilops; species Aegilops longissima. The sequence goes on from JAHIAM010003883.1 coordinate 7,646, forward strand.
TATTACATGGGTTGTGTGAAGACTACCTCACTTGCGACATTGCTTTCAATGCGGTTATGCCTCTAAGTCGTGCCTCGACACGTGGGAGATATAGCCGCATCGAGGGCGTTACATCATCATCTTCACTGTCTTCCATATCTTCATCGTCATCGTCGTCTTCATCCTTGTCGCGGCCGCGGGGAGGTCTGTCTCCTTGCCGCTGCTTGGCCTTGCCGCGGCGTCCTCCTCGGCCGGGTCTCTTCTTGCTAGCTGCCCCAGCACCTTCCTGGGCCTTATCCTTGTCTCACCGTTCGTACTCAGCCTTCTGCTGTTCTACAAGCTGCTCGACCTTCTTGCAGCTCTGGAGGTCGTGGCCCTTGGTGCGGTGAATCTTGCAGTACTGTTTGTTGGAGCTGTCCTGCTTGTCGGCGGCCGCCACAGCTTGGCGGTCGGTGTCAGCGGCAACCTCCTTGCCGGAGTCGCCAACCTTGGCCTTCTTGGCGCCACCTCCGTTGCCGGACTGCTCGACAACTAGCACCTCTTTGCCCTTCTTCTTCCTGTTGTTCCGCCGCCGGCTCTTCTTTGTCGGGGCGGTCTCCTCACTATCAGATCCTACTTCAACATTCTCTCCTGGGAGTCTTCTTCCTTCTTCAAAGACGCGCACACTTGTCGCCGTGGCATACAGCTCATCGACGCCCTGACTTTGCACATCGCCATCTCTTTCCTCATCCTGCAGTTCCGCACGTTTTGATGAAACGCGCTGATCACCGCAGCAGGGTGGACATCTGGGATGTTGTAGTGCACACGGCTGAATCTCTGGATGAACTTGCGCAAGGACTCTCCCTCCTTCTGGGCGAGCAGGTGAAGGTCACTCTCTTGGCCATGATGCTTGTGGCCACCCGTGAAGGCGCCGACAAACTGATGGCACAGATCTGCCCAAGAGGATATGGAGCTGTCCGGCAAGTGCATGAGCCAAGATCTGACATTAGGCTTGAGCACCAGCGGGAAGTAGTTGGCGAGATCTTGTCGCTCGCCCCCGCAGCCTCGCACCGCGATGGTGTAGATGCCGAGGAACTCGATGGGTGTGTCCTGCCATCATACTTCTCTGGCACGACTGGCTTGAAATTTTTCTTGTCGGGCCACTGGACCTGCCGCAGCTCACGAGTGAACGCAGGGTAACCTACCGCGTACGGCAAGTCACCTGGTTCCCCTGGCGCATGCACGTCAACAGCGGGCCCAGCGCTGGTCGGATTGACGCCGCGCTTCTCTTGGCGCCGGCGCGAGTTCGAAGCGTCTTCTAGTTGCCGTTTTGAAGAACTTGGCGCCGATCACGGCGAGCTCGTGGATCTGATGACGCGGTGGAATCGCTGTCGAGGTGGATCCGAGGAGCTGGTGATCTTGGCCTTCGGGATGGAGAGTGCATGGTGGTTGCACCCCATAGGTTTCGCCGCCACCGGCTCGTGCCTTGTCGTCTCGCCATGGGCAAGGACGCAGCTGGTTGCCGCGAGTACGCTGCTGGCAAAGCCGATGAGACTTCGATGGTGGCCCTCCATTCGCCGATTTTGTCGGCCGTTGGAGGGTAGTCTAGAAGCGATTGAGCTCTCGCCAAGGCTTCTGCTAGAGTGGTGGGTGGCAATGGCGTACGGTGCGAGGAACGGGATATGCTCGGACTTCTAACCAAGTTATAAGGAGCAGCATCCCATCCAGGCGATCGTACTCCGCTCGTACCAGCATGCTGGCGTGCATGCTGGTCTCGAGGGCTTCGGGATCCTCCAGCTTGGCCTTGATCCAACGAGCGTATGGCGCTGCGAGCACCATGACGCTGTCGGTCTCGCGCCTCCTGAGATGTATGTATCCGGACGCCGAGGTCTGCGCCGCCTTGTCCTTGGACTTGGCGGCGTCGTGGGCTCCCTCGACGACGCCCGTTCCTCCGCCAGCGTCTTCCCCACCACTCGTCAGCTCCGGTGGTGGCGGTTTTGACGCGGACGGCTCTGCTGCCGCCGAAGCCTTCTTCTTCGGTGGCATGTTGATGAAGATGATGAAGATGTTGCTCGTGTGAACGCCGGATCAGGTTCACACAGCCTCAACGTCCCCTACCTGGCGCGCCAAAGATGTCGGGGAAGCTAATCGTGACCCACAAACACCTATGGGACCTGGCGGACCGAGTCCCTTTTGGTTCGATGGGGGGCGGAGATTGCACGAAGAGCAGATCGAGGCGATGCACACGAGTAGTTTTACCCAGCTTCGGAGCTCTCCGGAGAGATAATACTCCTACTGCTGCTTGTCTGATTATCTTGTGTTCTTGCTAGGGAGCAATGAGAGCTACAAAACCTAGCTTGAGTGTTTCTAGTCTCGAATGAGTCGAATGAGCCGAACCGAACCCTTTCTACGTTGCACACGGGCCTCCTTTTATAGGCTCAAGGGGTCACCACAGGTGGCAACGTAAACAAGGGCAAAATGGGAAAAAGGAGTTGCGGTTGGTACAGCTACTTGGTTCAGTGCATTCTACCTAACTCTGACGGCAAGGGACAAGATCAATAATGCCCGCCCCGTCGCTCGAACAAGGCAACAGGACCGTCAAAAGCGCCACCGTTTGCCACGATGGTAAGCTCGTCAGCGCCGCTTATCGCTGCTCCTCGCTGGCTGCACAGCCTCTTGACACGCACGCCTGGAATAGCCCCATGGCGACACGTTGGTGGATGAGCTGGACCGGAGATGAAGAGAGGTTGCCTGCCGCGGAAAGCACCTTGCCACGGCTGAATCCTTGTCGCGCTCGGGAGCTTGTCGCTCACCAGCCTTCCCGCAAGCTCCTCTTGCCGGGTCTTGTCTTCTGCGGGCCTTGAGTGGCCTTCCCGGCAAGCTCCTCTTGCCGGGGCCTTGAATACTTTGTTCTTGAATGGCTCCAAAGGAGCCGCGGAGGACCTTGGCGGTCACTAGGCAAGCCTTGCCGCGGGGAGCTGCAACTGCCCATGCACGAGTTCGGGATACTAGGGTACCCCTACTCTAGTACACCGACAGTTGACATGAGAAAAAAATTGAAAGCAATAAGAGGCAATGGATATCGTTTCGTCCCCAAAGGTGGGACGTTCCCTACGGAAACCATCATGCTTGTTGTGGGAAGCTCTGGTTTGTGAGAAGCATATACCCAAACCTGCCCCAAATGGGACAAAATTTGTACCACGGCATGTTGATGCTGCTCCATGACAGCATGTCAAGTTTCATGAATTTCAGACGAGTTTTGGATTTACTAAAATTTGCAAACAAGGCATCTCAGTGTTTTGCCGGCAATCAGCGGTGCCCCGGTGTTTGAAATTCATTCCCATTTCTTCCATGGGACCTAAGCATGCACCCAAGGACACATATTTGATTTTTCAACCAATTCATATGCACTGGAGCATGTGCATGTAGTTCAAATTTCAATTATGCACATAAAATGCATTGAAAACTCAGTTAATGCATAAAAATGTCCAAACAAACCCCGAAAAATCACAAAAATTCACACAACACTCCTGTTGTTCTATGTTGACACGAGAAATTTTTTTGAAAGCAATAAGAGGCAATAGATATCATTTCGTCCCCAAAGGTGGGACGTTCCCTACCGAAAACCATCATGCTTGTTGTGAGAAGCTCCTGTTTGTGAGAAGCATATACCCAAACCTGCCCCAACTGGGACAAAATTTGTACCACGGCATGTTGATGCAGCTCCATGATAGCATGCCAAGTTTCATGAATTCCAGACAAGTTTTGGATTTACTAGAATTTAAAAACCAGGCATCTCAATGCTTGGCCGGCAATCAACGGTGCCCCAGTGTTTGAAATTCATTCCCATTTCTTGCATGAGACCTAAGCATGCACCCAAGGACACATATTTTATTTTCAACCAATTCATATGCACTGGCGCATGTGCATGTACTTCAAATTTGAATTATGCACATAAATTGGATTGAAAACTCATTTAATACATAGAAATGTCCAAACGAACCCCGAATAATAACAAAAATTCACACAACACTCCTGTTGTTCTATGTTGACACGAGAAAAAAATTTGAAAGCAATAAGAGGCAATGGATATCGTTTCGTCCCCAAAGGTGGGACGTTCCCCACCGAAAACCATCATGCTTGTTGTGAGAAGCTCTGGTTTGTGAGAAGCATATACCCAAACCTGCCCCAAATGGGACAAAATTTGTACCACGGCATGTTGATGCCGCTCCATGATAGCATGCCAAGTTTCATGAATTTCCGACGAGTTTTGGATTTACTAGAATTTAAAAGCCAGGCATCTCAATGTTTTGCCAGCAATCAATGGTGCCCCGGTGTTTGAAATTCATTCCCATTTCTTGCATGGGACCTAAGCATGCATGCAGGGACACAGATTTGATTTTTCAACCAATTTATATGCACCGGAGCATGTGCATGTAGTTTAAATTTGAATAATGCACATAAAATGCATTAAAAACTCAGTTAATGCATAAAAATGTCCAAAGGAACCCCCAAAATCACAAAAATTAACACAACACTTCTGTTGCTCTATGTTGACACGAGGAAAAAAATTGAAAGCAATAAGTGGCAATGGATATCATTTCGTCCCCAAAGGTGGGACGTTCCCTACCGAAAACCATCATGCTTGTTGTGAGAAGCTCCAGTTTGTGAGAAGAATATACCCAAATCTGCCCCAAATAGGACAAAATTTGTACCACGACATGTTGATGCCGCTCCATGATAGCATGCCAAATTCATGAATTTTGAAAGAGTTTTGGATTTACTAGAATTTGAAAACAAGGCATCTCAATGTTTTGGTGGCAATCAACGGTGCCCCGGTGTTTGGAATTTATTCCCATTTCTTGCATGGGACCTAAGCATGCACCCAAGGACGCAGATTTCATTTTTCAACCAATTTATATGCACTGGAGCATGTGCATGTAGTTCAAATTGGAATTATGCACATAAAATGCATTGAAAATTCAGTTAATGCATAAAAATGTCCAAACGAACCCCGAAAAATCACAAAAATACACACAACACTCCTGTTGTTCTATGTTGACACGAGAAAATAAATTGAAAGCAATAAGAGGCAATGGATATCGTTTCGTCCCCAAAGATGGGACGTTCCCTACCGAAAACCATCATGCTTGTTGTGAGAAGCTCCGGTTTGTCAGAAGCATATACCCAAACCTGCCCCAACTTGGACAAAATTTTAACCACGGCATGTTGATGGCGCTCCATGATAGCATGCCAAGTTTCATGAATTCCAGACGTGTTTTGGATTTACTAAAATTTGGAAACAAGGCATGTTTGTGTTTTGCCGGCAATCAACGGTGCCCCGGTGTTTCAAATTCATTCCCATTTCTTCCATGGGACCTAAACATGCACCCAAGGACACATATTTGATTTTTCAACCAATTCATATGCACTGGAGCATGTGCATGTAGTTCAAATTTCAATTATGCACATAAAAGGCATTGAAAACTCAGTTAATGCATAAAAATGTCCAAATGAACCCCGAAAAATCACAAAAATTCACACAACACTACTGTTGTTCTATGTTGACACGAGATAAAAATTAGAAAGCAATAAGAGGCAATGGATACTGTTTCGTCCCCAAAGGTGGGACGTTCCCTACCGAAAACCATCATGCTTGTTGTGAGAAGCTCCTGTTTGCGAGAAGCATATACCCAAACCTACCCCAAATGGGACAAAATTTGTACCACGGCATGTTGATGCCGCCCATGATAGCATGCCAAGTTTCATGAATTTCAGATTTAGTTTTGATTTACTAGAATTTGAAAACCAGGCATCTCAATGTTTTGCCGGCAATCAACGGTGCCCCGGAGTTTGAAATTCATTCCCAATTCTTGCATGGGACCTAAGCATGCACCCAAGGACACATATTTGATTTTCAACCAATTTATATGTACTGGAGCATGTCCATGTAGTTCAAATTTGAATTATGCACATAAAATGCATTGAAAACTTGGTTAATGCATAAAAATGTCCAAACGAACTCCGAAAAATCACAAAAATTCACACAACACTCCTGTTGTTCTATGTTGACATGAGAAAAAAATTGAAAGCAATAAGAGGGAATGGATATCGTTTCGTCCCCAAAGGTGGGACGTTCCCTACCGAAAACCATCATGCTTGTTGTGGGAAGCTCGGCCAGAGAAGCATATACCCAAACCTACCCCAAATGAGACAAAATTTGTACCACAGCATGTTGATGACGCTCCATGACAGCATGTCAAGTTTCATGAATTTCAGACGAGTTTTGGATTTACTAGAATTTAAAACCAGGCATCTAAGTATTTTCCGGCAATCAACAATGCCCCGGTGTTTGAAATTCATTCCCATTTCTTGCATGGGACCTGAGCATGCACCTAAGGACACTTATTTGATTTTTCAACCAATTTATATGCACTAGAGCATGTCCATGTAGTTCAAATTTCAATTATGCACATAAAATGCATTGAAAACTCAGTTAATGCATAAAATGTCCAAACGAACCCCGAAAAATCACAAAAAATCACACAACACTCCTGTTGTTCTATGTTGGCACGAGAAAAAAAATTTGAAAGCAATAAGAGGCAATGGATATTGTTTCGTCCCCAAAGGTGGGACATTCCCTACCGAAAACCATTATGCTTATTGTGAGAAGCTCCGGTTTGTGAGAAGCATATACCCAAACCTGCCCCAACTGGACAAAATTTGTACCACGGCATGTTGATGCCGCGCGATGATAGCATGCCAAGTTTCATGAATTCCAGACAAGTTTTTGATTTACTAGAATTTAAAAACCAGGCATCTCAATGTTTTGTTGGCAATCAATGGTGCCCCGGTGTTTGAAATTCATTCCCATTTCTTGCATGGGACCTAAGCATGCACCCAAGGACACATATTTTATTTTCAACCAATTCATATGCACTGGAGCATGTGCATGTAGTTCAAATTTGAATTGTGCACATAAATTGGATTGAAAACTCATTTAATACATAAAAATGTCCAAACGAACCCCAAATAATCACAAAAATTCACACAACACTCCTGTTGTTCTATGTTGACACGAGAAAAAAAACTGAAAGCAATAAGAGGCAATGGATATTGTTTTGTCCCCAAAGGTGGGACGTTCCCCACCGAAAACCATCATGCTTGTTGTGAGAAGCTCTGGTTTGTGAGAAGCATATACTCAAACATGCCCCAAATGGGACAAAATTTGGACCACGACATGTTGATGCCGCTCCATGATAGCATGACAAGTTTCATGAATTTCCGACGAGCTTTGGATTTACTAGAATTTAAAAACCAGGCATCTCAATGTTTTGCCAGCAATCAACGCTGCCCCGGTGTTTGAAATTCATTCCCATTTATTGCATGGGACCTAAGCATGCACCCAGGGACACTGATTTGATTTTTCAACCAATTTATATGCACTGGAGCATGTGCATGTAGTTCAAATTTGAATTATGCACATAAAATGCATTAAAAACTCAGTTAATGCATAAAAACATCCAAATGAACCACGAAAAATCACAAAAATTCACACAACACTCCTGTTGTTCTTTGTTGACACGAGTAAAAAAAATTTGAAAGCAATAAGCGGCAATGGATATCGTTTCGTCCCCAAAGGTGGGACGTTCCCTACCGAAAACAATCATGCTTGTTGTGAGAAGCTCCGATTTGTGAGAAGTATATACCCAAACCTGCCCCAAATGGGACAAATTGGTACCACGACATGTTGATGCCGCTCCATCATAGCATGCCAAGTTTCATGAATTTCAGACGAGTTTTGGATTTACTAGAATTTAAAAACCAGGCATCTCAATGTTTTGCCAGCAATCAACGGTGCCCCGGTGTTCGAAATTCATTCACATTTATTGCATCGGACCTAAGCATGCACCCAGGGACACAGATTTGATTTTTCAACCAATTTATATGCACTGGAGCATGTGCATGTAGTTCAAATTTGAATTATGCATATAAAATGCATTGAAAACTCAGTTAATGCATAAAAAATGTCCAATCGAACCCCGAAAAATCACAAAAACTAACACAACACTCCTGTTGTTCTATGTTGACACGAGGAAAAAAATTTGAATGCAGTAACAGGCAATGGATATCGTTTCGTCCCCAAAGATGGGATGTTCCCTACCGAAAACCATCATGCTTGTTGTGAGAAGCTCCGGTTTGTGAGAAACATATACCCAAACCTGCCCCAAATAGGACAAAATTTGTACCACGACATGTTGATGCCGCTCCATGATAGCATGCGAAGTTTCATGAATTTCAGACGAGTTCTGGATTTACTAGAATTTGAAAACCAGGCATCTCAATGTTTTGCCGGCAATCAACGGTGCCCCGGTGTTTGAAATTGACTCCCATTTCTTGCATGGGACCTAAGCATGCACCTAAGAACACCAATTTGATTTTTCAACGAATTTATATGCACTGGAGCATGTGCATGTAGTTCAATTTTCAATTATGCACATAAAATGCATTGAAAACTCAGTTAATGCATAAAAATGTCGAAACTAAGCCCAAAAAATCACAAAAATTCACACAACACTCCTGTTGTTCTATGTTGACACGAGAAAAAAAATTTGAAAGCAATAAGAGGCAATGGATATCGTTTCGTCCCCAAAGGTGGGACGTTCCCCACCGAAAACCATCATGCTTGTTGTGAGAAGCTCCGGTTTGCGAGAAGCATATACCCAAACCTGCCCCAAATGGTAAAAAATTTGTACCACGGCATGTTGATGCCGCTCCATGATAGCATGCCAAGTTTCATGAATTTCGACGAGTTTTCAATTTACTAGAATTTAAAAACCAAGCATCTTAATGTTTTGCCAGCAATCAACGGTGCCCCGGTGTTTGAAATTCATTCCCATTTCTTGCATGGGAGCTAAGCATGCACCCAGGGACACAAATTTGATTTTTAAACCAATTTATATGCACTGGAGCATCTGCATGTAGTTCAAATTTGAATTATGCACATAAAATGCATTGGAAACTCAGTTAATGCATAAAAATGTCCAAAGGAACCCCGAAAAATCACAAAAAATAACACAACACTCCTGTTGTTCTATGTTGACACCAGGACAAAAATTTGAAAGCGATAAGTGGCAATGGATATCGTTTCGTCCCCAAAGGTCGGACGTTCCCCACCGAAAACCATCATGCTTGTTGTGAGAAGCTCTGGTTTGTGAGAAGCATATACCCAAACCTGCCCCAAATGGGACAAAATTTGGACCACGACATGTTGATGCCGCTCCATGATAGCATGGCAAGTTTCATGAATTTCCGACGAGCTTTGGATTTACTAGAATTTGAAAACCAGGCATCTCAATGTTTTGCCAGCAATCAACGGTGCCCCGGTACTTGAAATTCATTCCCATTTATTGCATGGGACCTAAGCATGCACCCATGGACACATATTTGATTTTTCAACCAATTTATATGCACTGGAGCATGTGCATGTAGTTCAAATTTGAATTATGCACATAAAATGCATTAAAAACTCAGTTAATGCATAAAAATGTCCAAAGGAACCCCGAAAATCACAAAAATTAACACAACACTTCTGTTGTTCTATGTTGACACGAGGAAAAAATTTGAAAGCAATAAGCTGCAATGGATATCATTTCGTCCCCAAAGGTGGGACGTTCCCTACCGAAAACCATCATGCTTGTTGTGAGAAGCTCCGGTTTGTGAGAAGCATATACACAAACCTACCCCAAATAGGACAAAATTTGTACCATGACATGTTGATGCCGCTCCATGATAGCATGCCAGGTTTAGGGCGAATGTCAATGTGTTTGCATGGCAAGCCTTCGACATCCCCGGCGTTCCTAGGGAGTTGATTGAGCACCACCTTGCTGTCTTTCCTCATGCGCGGCCCGTCAAGCAGAAGGTCAGGAAGCAAGCTCTGGAGAGGCAGGAGTTCATCACGGAGGAAATCAAAAAGCTAGAGGCGGCAGGCTTGGTGACAGGAGTACTCCATCTAACGTGGTTGGCCAATCCGGTAGTGGTGCGCAAGGCAAATGGGAAATGGAGGCTGTGTATTGATTACACAGACATCAATAAGGCCTACCCAAAGGATCCTTTCCCGTTGCCGCGCATTGACCAGATTGTTGACTCCACGGCTGGGTGTGACCTCTTATCGTTCCTCGACGCCTACTCAGGATACCACCAGATCTGCATGACAAAGGAAGACGAGGAAAAGACAGCATTCATCACCCCATGTGGTACGTATTGCTTTTTACGGATGCCTTTCGGGTTGAAGAGTGCTGGCTCGACCTTTACAAGAGCAGTCCAAATTGGTTTTGAGCACTAGCTACATAGAAATATGGAAGCTTATATGGATGACATAGTGATCAAAACAAAGGAGAAGGCAACGCTCGTGCAAGATCTGGAGGAAACATTTGGGAACCTGCGCAAGATCAACCTCAAATTGAACCCTGAGAAGTGTGTCTTCGGTGTCCTGTCCGGCAAGCTTCTCGGGTTCTTTGTTTCCCAGCGCGGGATTGAAGCAAAACCAGATAAGATCAAGGCTATCGAGCAGATTGGGGCACCCAAACGGATCAAGGATGTGCGTCGTGTCACTGGCTACGTTGCTACCATGTGCCGGTTCATCTCCAAGTCCGCGGAGCGTGCCCTTCCTTTTTTCAAGATCTTAAAGAAAGCAGGGCCGATGGAGTGGACCCCAGAGGCTGAGGCAGCGCTGCAAGATTTGAAGAAATACCTCTCCTCTACCATAGTGCTGGTTGCGCCCAAACCACAAGAACAGTTGTTGCTTTATCTAGCAACAACGAATCAAGTGGTTAGCGCCGCACTAGTGGCGGAGAGGGAGGTTGATCAGGAGACAGCAGCGGCGGCAGAGTCGACGGTTGGCGGGCCGGAACCCTCCCTGGCAGGGCTCATTCCCGGCAAGGCTGAGCCCCCGGCAGGGTTCGGCCCCGGCAAGGCTGGCGCCCGTGCGACGGGACCCACAAGACCATATGAAGAAGCGCAGAAGAGGAAAATGGTGCAGCACCCAGTTTACTTCGTTAGCTCCCTTTTGCAGGGGGCTAGGTCGAGGTACTCACGTGTGCAAAAGCTGCTCTTCGGCCTCCTTATGGCTACGAGAAAGCTGTGCCATTACTTCCAAGCTCATGAGATCACGGTGGTCACCCGCCTCCCATTGCAACGGATACTGCATAACCCAGGTGCAACGGCGAGGATCGTGGAATGGGCCCTGGAGCTGTCAAGCTTCGGTTTAAAGTTTGAAAGTACCTTGACGATTCAGAGCAGAGTCTTGGCGGAGTTTGTTGCGGAATGGACCTCGACGCCCGACGAAGAGGTACGAGAGACTACTCTCCCCGGCAAGGAAACGAGTCACAACTGGATCATGTACTTTGAGGGTGCCTTCTCGCTGCAAGGCGCCGGCGCTGGTGTGCTGCTTGTCGCACCCACCGGAGAGCACCTCAAGTACGTCATCCAGATGCACTTCCCCCGGGAGATGTCAACCATCAACATCGCCAAGTACGAGGGTTTGCTTGCCAGTCTCAGGATCGCGACGGACCTCGGGTTAAAAAGCTCATCGTCAGGGGCGACTCACAGCTCGTCGTCAGGCAGGTCAACAAAGATTATCAAAGCCTATTGATGGAAACTTACATAGATGAGGTGAGGAAACTGGAGGAACGCTTTGACGGTATATAAGCGGAGCATGTCCCTCGGGCGGAGAACGACATCGCCAATTACCTGTCAAAGCATGCTGCCCTCAAGCTACTTGTGGAACCAGGTACTTTAGTGCTTCAGTTAACTCAGCCATCATTGAGCCATCGACCGGGCAGAACAAGCGGAGGAAGCTAGGCCCCGGCAAGTACTTCCCCACCGAGATCCCCGGAGCCGCCGACGAAGATGTTGCCGTGGATGCCGATCCTGCCGCGGGGCGACCGAATCCGGCAGGACCTCAGGTCACGGCTGTGGAGGCGGCCGCCCCCGTAGCAGAAGAAATTCCATTGGTCCTTGTCGTCGAGCCACAGGCTCCGGCATGGGCACAGCACACCGTCCAATTCCTTAAGAAGGGAGAGCTTCCTGAGGAGCAGGAAGAGGCCGAAAGAGTAGCCCGCCGGTCTGCTCTGTACCAATTCGTTGACAGTGTATTATACAGAAGAAGACCGAATGGGGTGAAATTGATGTGCATCTCCCGGGAGGAAGGACTAAAGCTGTTGGCAGCGATACATGGAGGTTTATGTGGCTCCCACATAGGGTCGAGGGCCCTTGCTGGCAAGGCTTTCCGGCGAGGTTTCTTCTGGCCCACCGCCCTCCAGGATGCGGCGGCACTAGTAACCAAGTGTGAAGCGTGCCAGTTCCATTCGAAGAAGCTTCATCAACCAGCTCAAGCCCTTCAAAACATCCCTCTCTCCTGGTCCTTCTCGGTCTGGGGGCTCGACATACTGGGCCCTTTCCCCCATGCCGTCGGGGGCTTTGAGTACTTGTACGCCGCAATCGACAAGTTCACAAAGTGGCCAGAGGTGGAAGCAATGAGGAAGGTGACAACACAGTCAGCCATCAAGTTCTTCAAGGGGCTAGTGTGCCGTTTTGGGGTGCCCAACAGGATCATCACCGACAACGGCACACAGTTCACAAGCCACGCCATCATGCAGTACATTGAGGATCTCGGCAGCAGGGTTTATTTTGCTTCCGTGGCACATCCACGGAGCAACGGCCAAGCGGAAAGAGCAAGTGCTGAAGTCCTGCGAGGCTTGAGGACAAGGACTTTTGACAGACTGGGCAAAAGCGGTAGGCGCTGGATGGATGAGTTGCCGGCGGTTCTTTGGTCGATCAGAATGACACCAAATCGAGCCACCGGCTAGACACCCTTTGCCCTGGTTTACGGGGCAGAAGCATTTCTCCCCATGGAACTCATATACGGGTCACCTCGGGTGCTCACTTATGATGAGCTTGAGCAAGAGAGATTGCGGCAAGATGACGCTACGCTCCTTGAGGAAGATCGTCTCCGAGCAGCTGTGAGAGCAGCACGCTACCAGCAAGCCTTGCGCTGCTACCATAGCCGCAAGATTCATGCCCGGAGCTTTGAGGAAGGCGACCTTGTTCTTCGGCACGTTCAGTCGGCCAAGAATTCCAACAAGTTGACGCCAAAGTGGGAAGGCCCTTATCGGGTAACATGATTCACCAGGCCCGGCGCAGTCTGGCTGGAGACCGAAGATGCCATTCCAGTGAGCAACTCCTGGAACATCGAGCATCTTCGCAAATTTTACCCATAAGGCGCGGCTGCCGGGCCTCCCGGCAAGCCACCCTTTTGTACAAGCCATGCCGGCAAGGCATGTAACCCTTTGTACAAAGCCAGGTGCAGACCCTGAGCATAAATAAATGAAGCGCTGGCGCCCTAAGTAATTGCATGCATGCTAGGTTGAGTCTCTTCCTTGGTTAGGGTTGATAGTGCTTAGCGGCGGCTAACCCCTAGCTTAGAGGTCGAGTGCTCGTCTCTCTGTTCTTCTCTGTCATCTTTGGTTCGTAGGGCACGTAAGTATTCTTGCCGAGCTGTTTTGGAAGAAAGGGAACAGACCGGCGCCCGGGCCCCAGCAAGCCAGAGTTGCCGGTGGCGGCAAGAACAAGGATTCCTCCGTGGCAAGCCAAAATCGCCGGGGGCTGCAGATCCAGATAAGTCCTTCATCCTCTAGCATGCACTTCCTTATGGACTGGGATACGTGAAACCCCATTCTATCTCTGAGCTACCGTGCTCCCCCTTTTCAGCACCCAAGGATTATCCCCTGGGTCTAGATTTGGTCGTAGCCGCGGCAGCAAAGAGAAGGAATGTGGGGCCTAAGCCCACCTCATCCCTGCCTCCGCCAAGAGCGTGAGAAAGGTCGAGCGAAGTGGGGAAACAGCAAGGCCTATTGCCGGGCGAGAAAACGTTTGTCTTAAAGATAACAAGGATTCACTCCTTATCGTGGGTTCCTCCCGCAAACGAAAATCCCGGCAAACATCCCTTTTCCATTAAAAAACATCCCGTACAAGTATAGTTCATACGAAATTAAAAACATGAGCAATGGTATTACAAGCTTTAAATTCTACTAAGGCCCGAAGGCTTACAAACTAAAGAGAGATAAGGTGCCCGTAATCCCTTTCTTGTCCCTATCCTCAGGAAATGTAACAAGAAAAGTAGGAGGGCAAAAGGGGCGCCTAGGCCAGCTACGGGTGGCAGAAGACACCAAGAGAAAATCTTGGTAGCCGTCCAAGGGCTGGATGGTGATGGCGGTGCCGGAGGCAGAGCTCGAAGACGAGGCGGCAGGACGTCAGTACGCGACGAAGGCGTCGGTGCTCGCGTACTCCGACTTGACGGCCTTGCCGCCTGCCCTCTTCCTCTTCCGCAGCCTCCCAATGTCAGCCGCCCAAGGAGACAACCCCGAGAAGTTCAACGAGTCGGCGACACGGATGATGGGGTCACCGGTGCCACCCGGAGCGGTGCACGACGCCTAGTCGGACCCGTCATCCTACCGCCCGCTGGCCTCGCCATCGCTGCCATTGTCCTCCTTGTCACTCTCGCTCGAGGAGGAATCTTCATCATCAGAAGAGCTCTCCATGCAGCACCTCACACAGGTCCGGAAGTGCCCGGAGATTTTGACGGAGAGAAGGCCGCCCTCCATTAGTTTGAAATGGAGAGCGAGCCCATCCCTCAAGCTATGGAGGTGAGCGAAGGTCTTCCACCCTCGGTGAAGATACATGATGTGAGGGGCGGGGAACTCGACGTCGACCCATGTGCCGCTGTTCCCACAACCCCTCATGTGCAGCCGCAGAACTTGTGGCAGATCCAGCTCCATCTCCCGTGCAAATGGGGTTGGGAGGCGAAGGCCACGGCGCGGTGGATGGCGCAGCCTGACGAAGAATTCACAGGGGTTTTCCCCGGCGTGGCCCTCCATCGGAGGAGGGGCTGCTGGGGGAGGCGAGGTCGATTTACCGCCACATCCTCCTCTCCCTCGAGCACCGCGGCGACCTCGACCTCGCCCCCTCCCCCTCCCTCTAGCGGCCGGCTCCTCCGCTACGAGCTCTTGGGGAGGAGTGATGCGCTGTCTGGCCGAAACCATCGCCGCCACCGATGAAGCGTCGCCACGCCCCCTCGCCATGGCAGGAGAAGAAAGGAAACAGGAATGGAGAGAGCCGGGTGGTGAAAGATTGAGGGGCACCGCTCCTCCCGCTCCTCTCTTTATAAAGGGGCGGGGGCGGGGCTCGGCCGCCCCCTCTCGGTCAATCCGACTTCTTGAAGTGACAGCAAGCGGGCCGCCGACCGCCTCCCGCTCCATTGAAGGCGTGGGAATCGACCAAGACGCTGCTGCTACTACCCACGCCCCGCGGCGCTGTCACTTGCTCTGCGTTATGCATGCAGCGAACATGGTGGAAGGGGAGGGCGCGGTGGGACACGTGGAACACGGTTCCCGACCGAGGGCAGTAAATGGGAGGCGGCCCTGTGGTTTCAAAGAGACACGCAAGCCGCCTCTTTACTTTCCACCACAAGGTGACGCCAACATGCTTCCGTCATGCGCGCGCGCACGACCCCCACACCACGCATTCAACACGGGTCATGGGGAAGCACGGCGGACGGAACAGTTGCCGCGGTAAAAATCCGCCCCAACTGCCCGCACACTGTTCTGGGCCTGCCCCAACAACGTGATGCGCTTGTGTGTGGCCCAGGCCCGGGGGCTCCTGTCGGTGTACAAAAGTAGGGGCTCTGATTTTGACTCCTTTACTTGTGGATGGGCAGTCAGAGCCTCCAGCCACGTCCACTCATAGACATAGCAGGAAAGGGGAGCTGGAGAGAAGCCGAAGCCACGGGGACAAACGAAGCAACAACAAGGACCACGGCCACAAATATCAGATAGGCGCAGCAGGTTCCCCCAGCAAGGACCCTTGCTGGGGCAGCCTCAGCAGCCCCGTCAGGACCGTTGCCGGGGCAGCTCACCCACGCCAGCCGAGCGAGCCACCCTTGAGACCACCAGTGCTCAAACAGACGCATTGGGGCAGGGCTCGGGAGGCACCTCCATGGTGGCATGCAGATATTTGTGAAGACATAGAATAATCAAGATCAGGTGAGGATAGGAAGGCAATCATCCTCACCGAAGAAACCTACAAGACCCTCGGCAAGATCCTTGCCGGGGACGCCTACGCGCCCCGGATAGACCCTTGTCGGGGGGCCAGCGGGCAGTGTGCCACGGCAAGACCCTTGCCGGACCACCCGGCAAGACCCTTTCCGGGCCACCCGACAAGGCCCTCGCCAAAGCGCACCGGCTGGGCCACTGCCAGGCCCGCACCAGATAAGTCTTCACCGCCGTTCGCATGCAGCTGCCGACCCAACCAGCTGGGCAGGCACCTGCGTGGCGGCATGCTGAAAGCACAAGTGCTCCCTAGGTGGTTTTGGTAATTAATGTCAACATATCTCTTGTTGGACTAACACCTTTATCTAGTATGTTTCAGATAAGTTCAACAATGGAGTGGCATGGACTAAAGGACGTGGGAACTCCTTCAAGATGCGAAGGACAAAGGATTGGCTAAAGCTTCAAGCTCAAGACTCTTCATTTTACATTTTAGTGATCCAAGATCACATTGAGTCTATAGGAAAAGCCAATACTATCAAGGAGGGATGAGGTGTTGCTTAATGAGCCTTTTGCTTCACGTGCTTAGTGATATGCTCCAAAACCCTCAGCTACTTTCCCACTTCCACACAAATGTCCTAAACCTAAATTCAAACTCGGCCCACTGATTTTTCCTATCCGGCGCCACCGAGTTTGGATGTCTTAGCCACTGCCACAAACCCTAGGTAAATCGGTCTCACCGATAGGGACCTCGATCTCACCGAGATTGGATTGTAATCTCTCTGTGTATGTCCATTATCAAAATCGGTCTCACCGAGTTTGTGCAATTGGTACTACCGAGATTACAATGCAAACTTTTTGGTTAACTCATCACCAAAATCGGTCCACCGAGTTTGAGTAATCGGTCCAACCGAGTTTGCCTGACCAACTCTCTGGTTAGCTAATTACCAAAACCGGTCTCACCGAGTTTGTGTAATCGGTCTCACCGAGATTATGTTATGCCCTAACCCTAACCATATCGGTCCTATCGAGATGCATATCAGTTCCACCAAAAACCCTAACGGTCACCAGGTTTACTAAAATCGGTCTGACCGAGTTTTATAATTCGGTCCCACCGAGATTGGTAAATTGTGTGTAACGGTTAGATTTTGTGTGGATGCTATATATACCCCTCCACCTCCTCTTCATTCGTGGAGAGAGCCATCAGAACAAACCTACACTTCCATCTTACTATTTCTGAGAGAGAACTACCTACTCATGTGTTGAGACCAAGATATTCCATTCCTACCATATGAATCTTGATCTCTAGCCTTCCCCAAGTTGCTTTCCACTCAAATCTTCTTTCCACCAGATCCAAATCCTATGAGAGAGAGTCGAGTGTTGGGGAGACTATCATTTGAAGCACAAGAGCAAGGAGTTCATCATCAATGATGAGTGAACTCAAATTCATTCTTGGGTTGCAAATCAAGCAAACTAAGGAAGGTACCTTTGTCTCTCAAACGAAGTACACTAAGGACTTATCAAGAAGTTCAATATGCAAGAATGCAAAGGTATGTCTACACCCATGCCTACTAGTGGACATCTTGACTTAACCAAAGATGATGAACCGGTTGGTTAAAAGGTTTATTGCTCTATGATTGGTTCATTGTTATATCTATGTGCTTCACGTCCCGATATTATGCTAAGTGTGTGCATGTGTGCACGATATCAAGCTGCTCCTAAAGAATGTCATCTTAAGGCCGTGAAAAGGATAGTGAGATACTTAATCCATACACCAAATTTTGGCATTTGGTATCCTAAGGGGGCCTCTTTCGATCTTGTTGGCTACTCCGACTTGGACTATGCCGGAGACAAGGTTGATAGAAAGTCCACTTCGGGTACTTGTCAATTTCTTGGTAGATCTCTTGTGTCTTGGTCCTCCAAGAAACAAAACTCGGTATCCTTATCCACTGCCGAAGCGGAATACATTGCCGCTGGTTCATGTTGTGCTCAATTACTTTGGATGACCCAAACTCTTAAAGATTATGGGATATATGTGAAATATGTTCCATTGCTTTGTGACAATGAAAGTGCTATCAAAATTGGACATAATCCCGTACAACATTCTCGAACTAAGCATATTGAAGTTCGTCATCATTTCATTCAAGATCATGTTGCTAAGGGTGACATTGATCTTAAGCATGTTCGCACCGAAAAGCAATTAGGGGACATATTCACTAAACCTCTTGATGAGAAAGTGTTTTGCAGGTTAAGAGGAGAATTGAACATCATTGATGCTTCAAATTTGGAGTAGAAACTCCATTGGATACATGCAAGACATGAGCTTATGCCTAATCTTTGATATCTCACATATGATGGAAATCTTATGTCTTGGATATATTTGTATCTTGCATGTTATCTAACCCATGTAGGTACTTGGTTGAATCAAATTCCATGAGATTGTAACCTACTCATATCTTGAGCAATCTCTACATCACCAAGTCTCTACACAAGGTGGTTGAAGCCAAGGAAGCACAAAACCATTTAAACATATCCTTTGACAAATTATATGTTGAGCTTCATGATTGTCATTATTGGATACACAAGTGCTCTTCCTTGCACGAACTAACCCATGTAGGTAGACGGACTCAAATTCCAAGTGGCGCTCCAAATTCTTGATGAGCTACATCAACCTTGAGCAACCCACACAAGTTCAACTACATGGACAACACCACCAACCAAGGTATGTTATTCCATCTTAGAGAAGCTTTACTCCAAGTCATGAGTTAAAGCAACTCAACAAGATGTGAATACATCAAAATGCTTAAACGAAAAATGGCAACCCCATTTTGAGCTTAAACAATGAGTATGACCTATGATCAAGTGATCTCACTTGACTCCTAAGTCAATATACTCTAACATAGGTGACTTTCTCGCCGACCATCTCTAGATGAAGTTCTCTTGTGTTCTTTTATGAGATTTTGCATTTGTCTTATGCATATGTGTTTCCCCTTTCAAAAAAAACTTCATCTAGATTTCTTTCTGTTTGCTCTGCATTCTCTGCATTCCAATTCATTGCATATCATTAAGTAAATTCCTTGCAAATCTTTGTGAGATCTTATTAGTCAAGTGAGCTGAGGTGACAAGTGTTTTCTCTGCGATGAACTCGGTTACACCAAGTTGTTATTTTCGGTCCAACCGAAAACATTCGGTACCACCGAAGCATACCACTCGGTGCCACCGATTTCACAACAGGAAAAATAGTTTGCCACTTATTCTGTGTTTCTTCTGATCTAGCTCCACTCAATGAATCTTGTCCTCTACAAGCATCACATTTTTATCATTGCTTTAGGTTGTGACTCAAGGATCAAACCCATTCACGACAAATTCCAGCGGGGGAGAGAGAGCTCAATTTTTTTTATCAAGCCCTTCTTGGAAATTGATGTCAAAGGGGGAGAGAGAGATCACATCAAAGCTTATCATTCAGAGAGAGAGATCACATCTCATAGGGAGAGAGAGATCCTTCAGGGAGAGAGAGAGAGATCTCCAGGGGGAGAGAATACTAGTAGAGAGTATTTCTCAAGGATCCCAGATGCTTGTTGTTCAAGAGGAGAGATGCCACATGTCTTCTTGAGGGGAAAGACATGTTCTTATATGCTTGTTTGCATTAGCTATGTTCATTTTGTATCTTTCAGCTCTGATTTTCTGTTCCCTATCTTCTCCCAGTATCCTATGTTAGATTCAGGGGGAGGAAGACATCTAAGGGGAATAAATCATCTAAATTCATTGCATATCTTTACTCTTGAGGACATGTCAAATCCAATGTAGTACTTTGTACTCACTCTCTACATGTCATCCCAGTCTTGGTATTCTTGTGGTTTCTCTTGTTTTCTCTGGCTAGTAGGTGCATCTGTGTTATCTAACCTTGTTTATGCAGGTTCATTCCATCCTAAGCCAACTCAAGACTACAAGGTAAGTATATGCATCACAATCATGTGTATGAGGAATTCTTGCTGATGTACATACTGTTTGCAAGAAGGACTCATGGGCATGAAGGTATTTTCCTTAATATTCTTTGCTCTGATGCATATGGCCACGATACATTAACACATTGCCTGCTCTATCATGGTTATGCTATCACATGCTTCTATATTCCATATTCACATGATTGTGTACATGTAGGGGGAGCCTATGCTTGTTACATGTCTTTCCGAAGCTTTACTTGCTATTCTTTATATCTTTATCTAAAGCTTTGATGTATGTTGTCATCAATTACCAAAAAGGGGGAGATTGAAAGCACAAGTGCTCCCTAGGTGGTTTTGGTAATTAATGTCAACATATCTCTTGTTGGACTAACACCTTTATCTAGTATGTTTCAGATAAGTTCAACAATGGAGTGGCATGGACTAAAGGATGTGGGAACTCCTTCAAGATGTGAAGGACAAAGGATTGGCTAAAGCTTCAAGCTCAAGACTCTTCATTTTACATTTTAGTGATCCAAGATCACATTGAGTCTATAGGAAAAGCCAATACTATCAAGGAGGGATGAGGTGTTGCTTAATGAGCCTCTTGCTTCATGTGCTTAGTGATATGCTCCAAAACCCTCAGCTACTTTCCCACTTCCACACAAATGTCCTAAACCTAAAGTCAAACTCGGACCCACTGATTTTTCCTATCCGGCGCCATCGAGTTTGGATGTCTTAGCCACTGCCACAAACCCTAGGCAAATCGGTCTCACTGATAGGGATCTCGGTCTCACCGAGATGGGATTGTAATCTCTCTGTGTATGTCCATTACCAAAATTGGTCTCACCGAGTTTGTGCAATTGGTACTACCGAGATTACAATGCAAACTTTCTGGTTAACTCATTACCAAAATCGGTCCCGCCGAGTTTGAGTAATCGGTACAACCGAGTTTGCCTGACCAACTCTCTGGTTTGGTAATTACCAAAACCGGTCTCACCAAGTTTGTGTAATCGGTCTCACCGAGATTACGTTATGCCCTAACCCTAACCATATCGGTCCTACCGAGATGCATATCAGTCCCACCGAAAACCCTAACGGTCACTAGGTTTACTAAAATCGGTCTGACCGAGTTTTATAATTTGGTCCCACCGAGATTGGTAAATTGTGTGTAAACGGTTAGATTTTGTGTGGAGGCTATATATACCCCTCCACCTCCTCTTCATTCGTGGAGAGAGCCATCAGAACAAACCTACACTTCGAACATACTATTTCTGAGAGAGAACTACCTACTCATGTGTTGAGACCAAGATATTCCATTCCTACCATATGAATCTTGATCTCTAGCCTTCCCCAAGTTGCTTTCCACTCAAATCTTCTTTCCACCAGATCCAAATCCTATGAGAGAGAGTTGAGTGTTTGGGAGACTATAATTTGAAGCACAAGAGCAAGGAGTTTGTCAGGACCCCGATTCCAAGTCACATCGACCTAGCTGGTAACACCTCATATCACTTTGCGGCCTCACGCACGGTATTCCCACTGGTGTCGCTTACCATGGCCCGGACCGCTTATGCCTTTTGGCTCACGATATGATAGTGTCGCTAGCATCCACATGACAAAGAACCCGGCCGACATGGCTAGTCGTGAACCCAAAGCGGCACTAACCTATGGGGACAGCATACATGAAACACTTCGAGCATGTCGGTCATCAACGATGAATTCGGGCTGTAGCACTGGCTATCAGACTCCGTATTCGGCTGTAGCAGGCTAGGCAGGACTCAATACCATCGCGTGACATTTCAAGGGATGATATAGGAATGAAATGAATCACATGCCGCCATCAAGTGTCCAAGCAGAGTGTGGGCTAGCAGGACTCGTGAACCGGCAGTAGCGGACTACTATCGCCGTAGCACGAGACTACATTTCCCCATATGAGAGGCTGCCAAGGATAAACAACTAGTTTGTCGGATCCCACTCATACCAAGCATTTCAATCATACACTAATATGCCCGATATGAGTAAATACAACAAGGCATCACAACAAAACTCTACAACTCAAGTACTTTATTTAAGAGGCTCCGAGGAGCCATACATAACATAGTCATACAGGTAGGGGTCACATGACCCAACACTCAAGTCATACAATCATACAAGCACATGCGAAGCAAACTAGTCTCGAGTACGCACTCTAGAAAGAAAGAAAGCTTGTTGGAGCCTTTCTATCTACAATGGCCCTTCACAAGTCTTAGATCGCCACCGGGTGGCTAGCTTACTCGTCAAGTCAACATCTACATAGAACCGTCTTGAGGGGTAGTATAGTCCTCTCAAAAATATTGATTACAAACATGAGTACAAAAGTACTCAAAGAAGTCTTACCACGTAATCCTATCATACATGCACATTCTCAAGGAAGGAGGTGGAGTTATTTGCAGCAAGCCAGCTTTGACTCTTGGCTAAGCTATCCCACGTGACACACTTTGTAAAGCATTTTGTCGCACACGAGTCCACTAATCACCATCACAATACTCCACCGTGGATCCTCTCTCGTCATCCCCGAGAGGGCCATCCACGATACTCACACTTATCTTGAGGCTTTTAGTAGTATCCATTTACTTGTCTATGAACTGATATAAGTAACCCAAGTCCTTCTCCGTGGACACGACTATTCAATAGATCATATTTAACCCTGCAGGGTATACTTCTTCACACACGCTCACCACTTATCGTCGCGTTTACACGACATGTACTGCAACCTTCAAGCGGAAGCCCAACGTGGGTGTCGGCCTCAGCCTACCTAAACACTCAAGTCCCTAGTCCAGGTTTATCGCCTATTCGGTTCCATCCGCAGGAGTCCGCCGAGGTTTCCCATACAGCCCCGAACGATGTGTGCAGGGTTCCCGAGATACCAAACGGGCACTCGGTACACGGGCCACGGTGCCTCACCGCAACACAACCCACCCCTAAGGTCAGCGCTATATATGCCCCAAAGATGCTACAAACACCGTAAACTACTTGCAACTCCTGACTATGAACAGGGGTGGTTAAGAAGCCGAGAGGGTCCATTGGTTTCGGGCCCAATGCGTGGTAGTAGCTAGTTCATGGATCACAAACACAGATCTCAGTTCTTAAGTTCGGCTTCAATGAAACAACCCACCATGTACTCCTACATGGCCTCTCATCGATACCTTTACCAAATCGTGTTCAACACTTTTACTCTCGAACCAACACAACCTTTCACTCCAGTTCATCATCCCGATGAGCCGACTGACACAACTCTAAGCATAGCAAGCATAGCATGGTAGGAATCACAAACATGGCTCAAACAACTCCTACACATACTAGTGGGTTTCATCTAGTTATCGTGGCAATGACAGTCATGCAAAGGAAGTGGGTTCAACTACCGCAGCACACAACAGTTGAATCGCGTTGTCTTAATGCAGAAACGAGAGCAGAAGCGAGAACATGGGTTTGTATCGAATGATCAATGAATTGCTTGCCCGATGGAACTGGGTAGAGAACTGCCCTTCAGATGGGTAGTCGAGGTTATCTTCGGGGGCAGAACCTATCATGAAAGCACACAGAAATAAACACACAAAACAATATGCAACAATATGATGCATGCTATGACATGGCAATATGAATGTGTGTTGGCCTAATGCAAGTTGAAAGAACAGGGATGAACTCATTTGAATCAAGGATTCAAATGATAGCTCATTTGAGTTAGTCCTAATGGTGCAATATCTTATTCTGGTTATTCAGCATAGTTAACTTGTTTTAACATGCATGAAACCTGTACCAATGGATAGAGTGTATTTTTCTGATAATTTTTCATATATAAATCTTTGCATTTGGAGTTATAGATAAAAGTTATAAGCATTTGAAATTTGATTTATATTCGAATTTACTAAATCAAAATAAATCCAGAATTTGAATTAATGCGCCAAGATGAGGTCAGCGTGACGTCAGGGTCAATGGGGTCATCCAGGTCAAACTGACCAGTGGGACCCGCATGTCGTGGTTAGTTTAACTAATTAACTTAATTAGAACTAATCCTAATTAGTTAACCGGGGTCCACCGTCATTGACTCAGACAACAACAGGCCCACAATGGGGGTCGATGGTCAACTCGCATGGCGTCTCAGTCCGGGCGAGGCCAAAGGGCGGAGCAGAGTGCTTTTGCACTTTCCGGCCACCAAATGGGGTGCAGGGAGCATCTACGTGGAGCTGGAGATGAACCGCAGCGTTTGGTGTAATTAGTTGGGGTCGGGGTGGCCGGAGTTGGCGCCGGCGACGAGTCGGGCGGCGGCCGGGGCTCGGGTGATGTCGGGCTAGTTGCTAGGGGGCAAGGTGAGGCGCGTGGAGTGCATAGTTAGACCCAACGCGACACGGTGAGTGCGATGGACACGGTGGCGTGGCCGTTGGGTGGCCGGAGCTTGTCGGGCCACGAGCTCCGCATGGTGGGTCGGGTGATCGCGGTTGGGTTGTTGTGGTGCACGAGGAAGAGAATGGAGAGGATGGGGAGGTAGCCAGGCTCACAGCAATCCCGTAGAGAGCCTCGTCGGGGTCGGGGACGATCTGATGCGGCGGCGACGGCGAAGGGGATCTCCGGCGGCTTCGAGCTCGGTCGAGGTCGGTGTAGCGGCTTCGGGGCACTTAGAGCGAGCGGGACTCAGCTAGCTAGGGGTAGTGGAGTGCGGCGGAGCTCCTGGACATGGTGGGGAGGAGTATGGACGGCGGGGAGCACGGCGTCGGCGGTGGCGCGCCGGCGATGGCGCGCGGCCAGGTTGGGGAGAGCGAGAGAGGAGGCAGGGGGAAAGTAACGTGTCCAGGGGGGTCGGGCGACGACGTGGAGGTCGTCCAGGGCGGCGAAGCGGCGAGGGGTGAAGCAGGCGGCGGCCAGCGTGCGCGGCGCGCCTGCTGGCGGGGCACCAGTTGCTCGCTCAAGCCGAGCCAAGCAGCCATTGGGCGCTGGTTGGCTGGGCTGGGCAGTGGGCCGCACGGGTGACAAAAGTATTTTTCCATTTTTACTCTTTTTCTAATATTCTGCAAATTGTGGGGTTTTTAAAATACCAAAACTATTTTAAAAATCACCAAAATGCTCCTGGTCACTTGTTGGAATATTCCCAACATGAAACATTTTGGGTTGGCAATTTTGAACATTTAAAATATTTTATATAATTTAAAATGCCCAAGTTCAAAACTTGTGGATTAATCCTAGAACCCTTAGATGACCTAGAAAATGGTACACCTTCTTTGACATGGGTTACGAACCAAAGTAAAGAGGATGAACATTTTGAAGGGCATTTGGATTCATTGAAATAAATTTTAGTAAACCCTAGTTCTTTTAAGGAGGGGTGTTCGGGGTTTCGCCTTCCCCATTTCAAATTCAAATGAAATTTAAACATGATGCACACCCTAATGCATGGTCTAACGGGATGTGACAACTCACCCCACTCAAAAGAATCTCGCCCCGAGATTTAGGATCTGTTATGCGAAAAAGGTGGGATACTCAAGTCGAAGACGATCCTCCCTTTCCCAAGTTGCTTCTTGCTCGGAATGGTTTGACCATTGAACCTTTAGAAACTTGATATTCCGACGCCGAGTGGTACGCCGGCTTGATCGAGGATACGAACGGGATATTCTCGATAGGTGAGGTTATCTTGGAGATCAAGCGTTTGTGGTCCACTTCACGGATAGGATCCGAGAAGCAACGCTGAGTTGGGAAACGTGGAAGACATCATGGACTCGAAAGATGCGGAGGTAGTTCCAATTGGTAGGCAACTTCCCTCGCTTGGCAAGAATGCGAAAGGGTCCAATGTAACGAGGAGCCAACTTGCCTTTGATATCAAACGATGGGTTCCTTTAAAGGAGTAACCAAGGTAAGCCTTCTCGCCAATTTCATAAGTCATGGGCTTATGCTTGCGGTCATATTGGCTCTTTTGACGAGATTGGGCTGTTTTCAATTTTCACGAATAACGCGAACCTGCTCTTTCGCTTCCTGAATCATGTTCGCCAAAGAGTTGTCTCTCCCGGTTTCGACCAGTTAAGAGGCGTTCACATTTCCGCCCATAAAGAACTTCGAAGGGCTTTGCCCAGCTGGCTTGATAACTATTGTTATAAGTTTAACTCGCTAATGGAAGGCATTTCTCCCAATTCATGCCAAGGATATGATGAAGCTCAAGCATATCCTCTAGGATTTGATTGACTCGCTCTACTTGACCACTTGATTGGGGATGGAAAGCGGTGCTAAAGGAGAGACGAAGTTCCATAGCGCTTTGGAAACTTTCCCAAAATCGAGAGGTGAAGAGACTTCCACGGTCGGAGTTAATCTCTAATGGAATACCATGAAGAGACACTATTCGAGAGATGTACAATTCAGCTAGCTGGCTAGCGGTTATACTCTCACTAACGGTAGGAAGTGGGCTACTTTGGAAAGACGATCAACAACAACGAAGATAGCGTTATTCCTCTCTTGGTCCCGGGAAACCCGTAATGAAGTCCATACCGATTTTATCCCACTTCCATTCAGGAATTTCCAAAGGTTGAAGGGTACCAGCAGGCCGTTGATGCTCGCTTAACTCGACGACATGACGCCGCAATTAGCAATGTATTGAGCGATTTTTCTCTTCATCCTAGTCCACCAAAACCTCCGCGAGATCTTGATACATTTTAGTACTACCAGGATGAATGGTGAGAGGAGAGTCATGAGCTTCCTTAAGGATCAATCGCCTCAAGTTGCGCACCTTGGGGACCACTAGACGGTCTCCAAAGAACACGACACCTTGTTCATCAATGGAGAAACAATCTGCACTCCTTTCTTGATGTTTCTCCCGACACGGAGATTCCGGATCTACCTTCCGTGCTTTGATGATCTGATCCATAAGGGTAGGTTTCGCCACTGTGGTGGAGAGGAACTCGAGGAACAATGTGAAGATTAAGCTTACGTAAATTCCTCGTGGAGAATTGGTTGACTTTGTTGTAACATCAGATTGTTACAATAAGATTTATGACTTAGTGCGCCAGCCATGACATTGGCTTTGCTCGGGTGTAAGATATTCCTAAGTCGAAATCTGTATCAATCTCGACCCAACGCCTTTGCCTCGAGATTCAAATCCGTTGGGTGAAGATATATTTCAGACTTTGGTGATCAGTAGATTTCACAACGATTACCCGTAAGATAATGTCGCCAGGTTTTGAGTGCATGAACCATCGCTGCAAGCTCTAGATCGTGTGTGGGGTAGTTATCCTCATGTGGACGAATCGTCGAGAAGCGTAGGCAATCACATGACGATCTTGCATGAGTATGCAACCTAGTCCTTGTCGCGAGGCGCCGTAATAGATAATAAAGTCCTTAGTGAAATCTGGTGGAACAAGTACGGAGCAGATGTCAGCGCCTTTTCAGCCTCGAAAGCTGATCTCGCATCGTGGCGCCCATTCGAACTTCTTATCTTTCTTGAGGAGTTCGTTAGAGGTTTAGCAACTTTAGAGAAATTCTCGATTTAAGCGGCGGCAATAGCTCGCTAGACCGAGGAAACTCCGAACTTGCTTGACCGATTCAGGTGGAGTCCAATCAAGGACGGCTTGAACTCGCTCGGGATTGACAGCAATACCCTTACCAGAAATTACATGTCCTAGATAGGTCACTTCTGGTAACCAGAATTCACATTTAGAGAATTTGGCATAAAGGCGGTGCTCTCGAAGTTTCATCAATACTAGCCTTAGGTGTTCGGCATGTTCTTCCTCATTCTTGGAGTAGATGAGTATATCATCGAGGTATACCACGCATTTAATTTATCCAAGTACTCCATGAAGATCGAGTTCATTAACCGAGAGAAGGTGGCTGGAGCATTGGTTAATCCGAAGGACATGACGGTGTACTCAGATTGGCCATAACGAGTGACAAAGGCCGCTTTAGGAATGTCCCCGTTTTGATTTTGATTTGATGGTAGCCCAACCTCAAATCCATCTTGAAAAGATCGAGGATCCAGCGAGCTGATCATATGTGTCGTTGATCCCGGGAGCGGATACTTGTTCTTGATAGTGACCAAATTGACAGGTCGGTAATCTACAACCATCCGATCCGCACCATCCTTCTTTTTGACGAAGAGGACGGGCAAGCCCATGGAGATGAACTAGGACGGATGAAGCCTTTTGCAAGGACTCATCGAGTTGTTTCTTAAGTTCAGCTAGTTCTAGGGTGCCATCTTATAAGGTCTTCTAGAGATTGGGACGGTTCCGGAATAAGATCTATCACGAACTCGACATCCCCGCCGTGGAACACCGGCAGTTCCTCCGAAAGACATCCGGAAATCACGGATTACCGGAATATCTTCGAGGTCCGGAAGAGGGTTGGCATTTATGAGTAAAGTGGCGCTTAGACACTCGGGTTAAAACATCCACCGTTTTGCCCAAGGATGGGTAAGTTGAACAGTTCTAGTAGAGCAATCAATCTTAGCATAATGGGCTGACATCCAGTCCATACCCAAGATGATGTTTATGTCCGAGGACTTGAGAGCTATTAGAGATGCAAGAAAGACTAATCTGTCGACAAGAATTTCATTCCCATGACTTATTCTAGAGGTTTGCCATCTAGAACCAGGAGTTTGAATTTCCATGGAGGTAGGCATGTCACAGAATGTGGTGTTGTGCAATCGAGCATAGCTCTCAGAAATAAATGAATGAGATGCTCCAGTATCAAAAAGAACGGTTGCCGGATGGCAATTAACAAGAAGCGTACCGAGGACGACGTTGGGATCCTCATAGGTTTCTTCAGCAGAGACATAGTTGACATGGCCACGAGCGGTGGCAACTGGCTTAGCATAGGGCACCTTTCCTGCTGGCTTGCCGCGGCCAACAGATTTTCCAGCTTGATTGGGGTTGTTCTGGGGACACTCTCGGATATAGTGGCCCGTCTCTCCACACTTGAAGCAAGTGATCACGTTTGGACGTGGAGCAGCACTAGCAGTTGGACCTCCATAAGTCTTGGGTGGAAAATACGGCTGGTTGGGGCGAGGCGCCTCAAGGATGGCCTCGGGTGTACCTAGGTGGTAGAGCAGTATTTGGGACCCAAACCCGCGCTTCGGGATCCAGAGCGGATGACGATCCGTAGTCACGGATGTGCTTGCGTGAAGCCTCAAAATCGGTCTGCCTGGGTTTGGCGCCGATAGCCTTATTGACTAGCTTCGGAAGGAGGTACACTCATGCAGACGGAGATCTCGGCGTAGCTCGTGGCTAAGTCCTTGCGGAACCTTGCCGCTTCTTGGCATCGGTAGAAACTTCTTCGGGAGCATAACGTGCTAACCTCCCAAATTCACGGCTGTAGGCATCCACTGTCAGCCTACCTTGGGTGAAACTGCAGAATTCCTCACGTTTGCGGTCCATAAGACCTTCTGGAATATGGTGCTCACGGAAGGCGGCACTGAATTCATCCCAAGTTGTAACTTGTCCAACCGGACGCATAGCCTCATAATTTTCCCACCAGAGACTAGCAGGGCCTTCCAGATGATAGGCGGCAAAGGTAACCTTGTCAGCCTCAGCCACGTTGGCGGAACGCAGCTTGTGGTGGATGCTGCGGAGCCAATCATCTGCGTCGAGAGGCTCGACGGAACATTTGAATTTTGGAGGATATAGCTTGACGAAATCATTGAGTGAAACCACATCGTTTCTTGGCTGGCGTGTTGTGTTTTGTTCAATCCGCCCAATAAGCGGTTGGTTTCACGCTTATTGCGCTCGCTTCAAAGATCACCTCGCCAAAGATGGCGGTTATGCAGATTCACATTTCGGCTGCATCTGGCTTCTCCCCGCTCGAACAGCAGGAGTGTTGCGAGTGTTGACCATCCTGGGAGACAAAGCAAAGGTTTAAACCAGGATGGCAGAATTTAACAAGGAAGTGCGGAAGGTAATGGACAGCATGGAATGCAAAGATGTTCATCCGTATGACATGGTAATATAAAACTGCCATATATATATATATACCATCGGTCATACACACCATCCATAGTTTAGTACAAGCCTGACGGAGTACAACTATAAGGAAAGGCGTTACATCTCATCGGAAGCATCCCAACTTCTATACATTATTTTTCTACACTTCCGGAACGATACACACCAAGTCGTATTCCACGAGTCACGCAGGACGGTGGAAATACAACTACTACCATACTAGGAATACTACTACTATCTCAGGCAGCTCCATAGTAGTCCTCATAGAAGTCACCACCCAAGCCTGGAAGTGGAACATGATCGTCCGGAAATGCATAATCTGTGGGGCCTGTGGACCATAAGGACTCGGATGTGGCCGTGGACCAACAAACGGTGGCGACGAGGCCCACGAGGAGGAGTGATGCCTCCAACCTCACGCCACTCCATAAAGTCCGCAGACTCGCCCGCACAGGTACAAGTCTCTCATGTCCATATATCCGCTTGCACGGCAGGTGCAAACCTAGTCGAGTAGCCCAAAGGGTCGAACGGGCATTCAAGAGCTCCATACGCAAGGCCGGTTCTCACGGTCCTTGTCCTCCAAAGAACTCAAGAGTAGTGCGAAGGAGTGAGTCCTCATGGGATGCATCGCTGTACAAACCTCAAGGTAGCCATGCGCCCTGTGAAGGGATGCCGCATATAGCGGAAATCGGTGTTGCTCAAAGCGTTCGCTCGAATAATAGTCATCATGGAATAGGCTGCATCTTGCATGACATTCCAATAGTGATTCCGAGCCCATAGGAACAAAGTGAAGTGGCTCAAGAGTTCGGGTAAGATGGATAAACCGACCGTGCATAGATATTGGCTTTGATTGAAATCCCTAAACTGCTCCTCGACGGTATATTCAGATACCATCGATAACCAGCCTCAATCATCACCCTAACCAACATGGCCGTGTGACCGCACACATCAATGCAACGGGTCAGCGAACCACTTGGTTCGGGAACGGTGGCCATCTGAAAGCACAGCCATAATGCAAAGGCATTAGAATTTCTAGGAAAATCGGGCAGCATAACATCTCAGAATGCTCAAAATCAGATTTGAGACATTCAAAATCAGATTGCAAAACCACTCAACAACATCATATCAAGGTTCTGGTTCAAATGATAGCATACTAAAATTTAGTAGCACCGAATCGAGGATGTAACCAACAATCCTATAAGTTACTACGGATTAGTAACACGTGAACCCGATAGAGAGAAGAGAGCCTAGTCCTATACCCACGCCGAATGAGAAGAGGATGACTCAGATCGAGGGCATAAGGTAAAGGAGTAAAAGAGCCTTACGCTCCTCCCACAATCAATTCCCTACATATAACTAAAGCATTTCTAGACTCAACTTCACCAGTTTGGCTTAGCGAACCCACAGCAGCCCCGCTCGATGCCAACGCTGTCAGACCCCGATTCCAAGTCACATCGACCTAGCTGGTAACACCTCATATCACTTTGCGGCCTCACGACGGTATTCCCACGGTGTCGCCTTACCATGGCCGGGACCGCTTTGCGCCTTTTGGCTCACGATATGATAGTGTCGCTAGCATCCACATGACAAAGAACCCGGCCGACATGGCTAGTCGTGAACCCAAAGCGGCACTAACCTATGGGGACAGCATACATGAAACACTTCGAGCATGTCGGTCATCAACGATGAATTCGGGCTGTAGCATTGGGCTATCAGACTCCGTATTCCGGCTGTAGCAGCTAGGCAGGACTCAATACCATCGCGTGACATTTTCAAGGGACGGATATAGGAACGAAATGAATCACATGCCGCCATCAAGTGTCCAAGCAGTAGTCTTTGGGCTAGCAGGACTCCGTGAACCGGCAGAAGCGGACTACTATCGCCGTAGCACGAGACTACATTTCCCATATGAGAGGCTGCCAAGGATAAACAACTAGTTTGTCGGATCCCACTCATACCAAGCATTTCAATCATACATAATATGCCCGATATGAGTAAATACAACAAGGCATCACAACAAAACTCTACAACTCAAGTACTTTATTTAAGAGGCCCGAGGAGCCATACATAACATAGTCATACAGGTAGGGGTCACATGACCCAACACTCAAGTCATACAATCATACAAGCACATGCGAAGCAAACTAGTCCGAGTACGACTCTAGAAAGAAAGAAAGCTTGTTGGAGCCTTTCTATCTACAATGGCCCTTCACAAGTCTTAGATCGCCACCGGGTGGCTAGCTTACTCGTCAAGTCAACATCTACATAGAATCCGTCGGAGGGGTAGTATAGTCCTCTCAAAAATATTGATTACAAACATGAGTACAAAAGTACTCAGCAAGTCTTACCACGTAATCCTATCATACATGCACATTCTCAAGGAAGGAGGTGGAGTTATTTGCAGCAAGCCAGCTTTGACTCTTGGCTAAGCTATCCCACGTGACACACTTTGTAAAGCATTTTGTCGCACACGAGTCCACTAATCACCATCACAATACTCCACCGTGGATCCTCTCTCGTCATCCCCGAGAGGGCCATCCACGATACTCACACTTATCTTGAGGCTTTTAGTAGTATCCATTTACTTGTCTATGAACTGATATAGGTAACCCGAAGTCCTTCTCCGTGGACACGGCTATTCAATAGATCATATTTAACCCTGCAGGGTATACTTCTTCACACACGCTCACCACTTATCGCCGTTTACACGACATGTACTGCAACCTTCAAGCGGAAGCCCAACGTGGGTGTCGGCCTCAGCCTACCTAAACACTCAAGTCCCTAGTCCAGGTTTATCGCCTATTCGGTTCCATCCGCAGGAGTCCGCCGAGGTTTCCCATACAGCCCCGAACGATGTGTGTGGGGTTCCCGAGATACCAAACGGGCACTCGGTACATCAACACGGTGCCTACCGCAACACAACCCACCCCTAAGGTCAGCGCTATGCGTGCGGCCCCAAAGATGCTACAAACACCGTAAACTACTTGCAACTCCTGACTATGAACAGGGTGGTTAAGAAGCCGAGAGGGTCCATTGGTTTCGGGCCCAATGCGTGGTAGTAGCTAGTTCATGGATCACAAACACAGATCTCAGTTCTAAGTTCGGCTTCAATGAAACAACCCACCATGTACTCCTACATGGCCTCTCATCGATACCTTTACCAAATCGTGTTCAACACTTTTACTCTCGAACCAACACAACCTTTCACTCCAGTTCATCATCCCGATGAGCCAGACTGACACAACTCTAAGCATAGCAAGCATAGCATGGTAGGAATCACAAACATGGCTCAATCAACTCCTACACATACTAGTGGGTTTCATCTAGTTATCGTGGCAATGACAGTCATGCAAAGGAAGTGGGTTCAACTACCGCAGCACACAACAGTTGAATCGCGTTGTCTTAATGCAGTAAACGAGAGCGAAGCGAGAACATGGGTTTGTATCGAATGATCAATGAATTGCTTGCCCGATGGAACTGGGTAGAGAACTGCCCTTCGATGGGTAGTCGAGGTTATCTTCGGGCGTAACCTATCATGAAAGCACACGAAATAAACACACAAAACAATATGCAACAATATGATGCATGCTATGACATGGCAATATGGATGTGTGTTGGCCTAATGCAAGTTGAAAGAACAGGGATGAACTCATTTGAATCAAGGATTCAAATGATAGCTCATTTGAGTTAGTCCTAATGGTGCAATATCTTATTCTGGTTATTCAGCATAGTTAACTTGTTTTAACATGCATGAAACCTGTACCAATGGATAGAGTGTATTTTTCTGATAATTTTTCATATATAAATCTTTGCATTTGGAGTTATAGATAAAAAGTTATAAGCATTTGAAATTTGATTTATATTCTGGAATTTACTAAATCAAAATAAATCCAGAATTTGAATTAATGCGTCAGCATGAGGTCAGCGTGACGTCAGGGGTCAATGGGGTCATCCAGGTCAAACTGACCAGTGGGACCCGCATGTCAGGGTTAGTTTAACTAATTAACTTAATTAGAACTAATCCTAATTAGTTAACCGGGGTCCACTGTCATTGACTCAGACATCAACAGGCCCATCGTGGGTCGATGGTCAACTCATCGGCGTCTCAGCCGCCGGGCGAGGCCAAAGGCGCGGCGGAGCAGAGTGCTTTTGCACTTTCCGGCCACCAAATGGGGTGCGGGGAGCATCTACGTGGAGCTGGAGATGAACCGCAGCGTTTGGTGTAATTAGTTGGGGTCGGGGTGGCCGGAGTTGGCGCCGGCGACGAGTCGGGCGGCGGCCGGGGCTCGGGTGATGTCGGGCTAGTTGCTAGGGGGCAAGGTGAGGCGCGTGGAGTGCATAGTTAGACCCAACGCGACACGGTGAGTGCGATGGACACGGTGGCGTGGCCGTTGGGTGGCCGGAGCTCGTCGGCGACGAGCTCCGCGGCGGTGGGTTCGGTGATCGCGGTTGGGTTGTTGTGGTGCACGAGGAAGAGAATGGAGAGGATGGGGAGGTAGCAGGCTCAAAGAATCCCGTGAGAGAGCCTCGCTGGGTCGGGACGATCGATGCGGCGGCGACGGCGAAGGGGATCTCCGCGGCTTCGAGCTCGGTCGAGGTCGGTGTAGCGGCTTCTGGGCACTTAGAGCGAGCGGGACTCAGCTAGCTAGGGGTAGTGGAGTGCGGCGGAGCTCCTGGACATGGTGGGGAGGAGTATGGACGGCGGGAGCACGGCGTGCGGTGGCGCGTCGGCGATGGCGTCGGCCAGGTTGGGGAGAGCGAGAGAGGAGGCAGGGGAAAGTGACGTGTCGGGGGTCGGGCGACGACGAGGAGGTCGCCCAGGCGGGCGGCGGCGAGGGGGTGAAGCAGGCGGCGCCAGCTGCGTGGCGCGCCTAAGGCTCGCCGGCGGGCACCGAGTTGCTGTCAAGCCGAGCCAAGCAGCTACTTGCATGGGCTGCTGGCTGGGCCGGTGGGTGGGCTGCACGGGTGACATGTAAGTATTTTTCCATTTTACTCTTTTCTAATATTCTGCAACTTTGTGGGGTTTTTAAAATACCAAAACTATTTTAAAAATCACCAAAATGCTCCTGGTCACTTGTTGGAATATTCCCAACATGAAACATTTTGGGTTGGCAATTTTGAACATTTAAAATATTTTATATAATTTAAAATGCCCAAGTTCAAAACTTGTGGATTAATCCTAGAACCCTTAGATGACCTAGAAAATGGTACACCTTCTTTGACATGGGTTCGAACCAAAGTAAAGAGGATGAACATTTTGAAGGGCATTTGGATTCATTGAAATAAATTTTAGTAAACCCTAGTTCTTTTAAGAGGGGTGTTCAGGGTTTCGCCTTCCCCATTTCAAATTCAAATGAAATTTAAACATGATGCACACCCTAATGCATGGTCTAACGGGATGTGACAACTCACCCCACTCAAAAGAATCTCGCCCCGAGATTTAGGATCTGTTGCGAAAAAGGTGGGATACTCAAGTCGAAGACGATCCTCCCTTTCCCAAGTTGCTTCTTGCTCGGAATGGTTTGACCATTGAACCTTTAGAAACTTGATATTCCGACGTCGAGTGGTACGCTCGGCTTGATCGAGGATACGAACGGGATATTCTCGATAGGTGAGGTTATCTTGGAGATCAAGCGTTTCGTGGTCCACTTCACGGATAGGATCCGAGAAGCAACGCCTGAGTTGGGAAACGTGGAAGACATCATGGACTCTGGAAAGATGCGGAGGTAGTTCCAATTGGTAGGCAACTTCCCTCGCTTGGCAAGAATGCGAAAGGGTCCAATGTAACGAGGAGCCAACTTGCCTTTGATATCAAACGATGGGTTCCTTTAAAGGAGTAACCCGAAGGTAAGCCTTCTCGCCAATTTCATAAGTCATGGGCTTATGCTTGCGGTCATATTGGCTCTTTTGACGAGATTGGGCTGTTTTCAATTTCTCACGAATAACGCGAACCTGCTCTTTTCGCTTCTCGAATCATGTTCGGGCCAAAGAGTTGTCTCTCCCGGTTTCGACCAGTTAAGAGGCGCTCGACATTTCCGTCCATAAAGAACTTCGAAGGGCTTTGCCAGGCTGGCTTGATAACTATTGTTATAAGCTTAACTCGGCGAATGGAAGGCATTTCTCCCAATTCATGCCGAAGGAGATGATGAAGCTCAAGCATATCCTCTAGGATTT
Source organism: Aegilops longissima (assembly GCA_021605205.1). Lineage (NCBI taxonomy): Eukaryota > Viridiplantae > Streptophyta > Magnoliopsida > Poales > Poaceae > Aegilops > Aegilops longissima. The sequence goes on from JAHIAM010003883.1 coordinate 43,760, forward strand.
GATTGACTCGCTCTACTTGACCACTTGATTGGGGATGGAAAGCGGTGCTAAAGGAGAGACGAGTTCCCATAGCGTTTGGAAACTTTCCCAAAATCGAGAGGTGAAGAGACTTCCACGGTCGGAGTTAATCTCTAATGGAATACCATGAAGAGACACTATTCGAGAGATGTACAATTCAGCTAGCTGGCTAGCGGTTATACTCTCACTAACGGTAGGAAGTGGGCTACTTTGGAAAGACGATCAACAACAACGAAGATAGCGTTATTCCTCTCTTGGTCCCGGGAAACCCGTAATGAAGTCCATACCGATTTTATCCCATTTCCATTCAGGAATTTCCAAAGGTTGAAGGGTACCAGCAGGCCGTTGATGCTCGCTTTAACTCGACGACGACGCCGCAATTAGCAATGTATTGAGCGATTTCTCTCTTCATCCTAGTCCACCAAAACCTCTGGCGAGATCTTGATACATTTTAGTACTACCGGGATGAATGGTGAGAGGAGAGTCATGAGCTTCCTTAAGGATCAATCGCCTCAAGTTGCACCTTGGGGACCACTAGACGGTCTCCAAAGAACACGACACCTTGTTCATCAATGGAGAAACAATCTGCGACTCCTTTCTTGATGTTTCTCCCGACACGGAGATTCCGGATCTACCTTCGTGCTTTGATGATCTGATCCATAAGGGTAGGTTTCGCCACCAGGGTGGAGAGGAATCCTCGAGGAACAATGTGAAGATTAAGCTTACGAAATTCCTCGTGGAGAATTGGTTGACTTTGTTGTAACATCAGATTGTTACAATAAGATTTGCGACTTAGTGCGTCAGCCATGACATTGGCTTTGCCTGGGGTGTAAGATATTCCTAAGTCGAAATCTGTAATCAACTCGACCCAACGCCTTTGCCTCGAGATTCAAATCCGTTGGGTGAAGATATATTTCAGACTTTGGTGATCGTGTAGATTTCACAACGATTACCGTAAGATAATGTCGCCAGGTTTTGAGTGCATGAACCATCGCTGCAAGCTCTAGATCGTGTGGGGTAGTTATCCTCATGTGGACGAATCGTCGAGAAGCGAGGCAATCACATGACGATCTTGCATGAGTATGCAACCTAGTCCTTGTCGCGAGGCGCCGTAATAGATAATAAAGTCCTTAGAGAAATCTGGTGGAACAAGTACGGAGCAGATGTCAGCGCCTTTTCAGTTCCTCGAAAGCTGATCTCGCCTTTGTGGCGTCCATTCGAACTTCTTATCTTTCTTGAGGAGTTCGTTAGAGGTTTAGCAACTTTAGAGAAATTCTCGACGAAGCGGCGGCAATAGCTCGCTAAACCGAGGAAACTCCGAACTTGCTTGACCGATTCAGGTGGAGTCCAATCAAGGACGGCTTGAACTCGCCGGGATTGACAGCAATACCCTTACCAGAAATTACATGTCCTAGATAGGTCACTTCGGCAACCAGAATTCACATTTAGAGAATTTGGCATAAAGGCGGTGCTCTCAAGTTTCATCAATACTAGCCTTAGGTGTTGGCATGTTCTTCCTCATTCTTGGAGTAGATGAGTATATCATCGAGGTATACCACGATTTAATTTATCCAAGTACTCCATGAAGATTGAGTTCATTAACCGAGAGAAGGTGGCTGGAGCATTGGTTAATCCGAAGGACATGACGGTGTACTCAGTATTGGCCATAACGAGTGACAAAGGCCGTTTTAGGAATGTCCCGTTTTGATTTTGATTTGATGGTAGCCCAACCTCAAATCCATCTTGAAAAGATCGAGGATCCAGCGAGCTGATCATACAGGTCGTTGATCCCGGGAGCGGATACTTGTTCTTGATAGTGACCAAATTGACAGTCGGTAATCTACAACCATCCGATCCGCACCATCCTTCTTTTTGACGAAGAGGACGGGCAAGCCCATGGAGATGAACTAGGACGGATGAAACCTTTTGCAAGGACTCATCGAGTTGTTTCTTAAGTTCAGCTAGTTCTAGGGTGCCATCTTATAAGGTCTTCTAGAGATTGGGACGGTTCGGGAATAAGATCTATCACGAACTCGACATCCCCGTCGGGTGGAACACTGGCAGTTCCTCCGAAAGACATCCGGAAATCACGGATTACCGGAATATCTTCGAGGTCCGGAAGAGGGTTGGCATTTAGGAGTAAAGTGGCGCTTAGACACTCGGGTTAAAACATCCTTTGTTTTGCCCAAGGATGGGTAAGTTGAACAGTTCTAGTAGAGCAATCAATCTTAGCATAATGGGCTGACATCCAGTCCATACCCAAGATGATGTTTATGTCCGAGGACTTGAGAGCTATTAGAGATGCAAGAAAGACTAATCTGTCGACAAGAATTTCATTCCCATGACTTATTCTAGAGGTTTGCCATCTAGAACCAGGAGTTTGAATTTCCATGGAGGTAGGCATGTCACGAATGTGGTGTTGTGCAATCGAGCATAGCTCTCTTAAATAAATGAATGAGATGCTCCAAGATCAAAAGAACGGTTGCGGATGGCAATTAACAAGAAGCGTCATCGAGGACGACGTTGGGATCCTCATAGGTTTCTTCAGCAGAGACATAGTTGACATGGCCACGAGCGGTGGCAACTGGCTTAGCATAGGGCACCTTTCCTGCTGGCTTGCCGCGGCCAACAGATTTTCCAGCTTGATTGGGGTTGTTCTGGGGACACTCTCGGATATAGTGGCCCGTCTCTCCACACTTGAAGCAAGTGATCACGTTTGGACGTGGAGCAGCACTAGCAGTTGGACCTCCATAAGTCTTGGGTGGAAAATACGGCTGGTTGGGGCGAGGCGCCTCGAAGGATGGCCTCGGGGTGTACCTAGGTGGTAGAGCAGTATTTGGGACCCAAACCCGGCGCTTCTGGGATCCAGAGCCGGATGACGATCCAGAGTCACGGATGTGCTTGCGTGAAGCCTCAAAATCGGTCTGCCCAGCCAAGGCCGATAGCCTTATTGACTAGCTTCGGGAAGGAGGTACACTCATGCAGACGGAGATCTCGGCGTAGCTCAGGGCTAAGTCCCTTGCGGAACCTTGCCTGCTTCTTGGCATCGGTAGAAACTTCTTCGGGAGCATAACGTGCTAACCTCCCAAATTCACGGCTGTAGGCATCCACCGTCACCTACCTTGGGTGAAACGCAGAATTCCTCACGTTTGCGGTCCATAAGACCTTCTGGAATATGGTGCTCACGGAAGGCGGCACTGAATTCATCCCAAGTTGTAACTTGTCCAACCGGACGCATAGCCTCATAATTTTCCCACCAGAGACTAGCAGGGCCTTCCAGATGATAGGCGGCAAAGGTAACCTTGTCAGCCTCAGCCACGTTGGCGGAACGCAGCTTGTGGTGGATGCTGCGGAGCCAATCATCTGCGTCGAGAGGCTCGACGGAACATTTGAATTTTGGAGGATATAGCTTGACGAAATCATTGAGTGAAACCACATCGTTTCTTGGCTGGCGTGCTGTGTTTTGTTCAATCCGCCCAATAAGCGGTTGGTTTCACGCTTATTGCGCTCGCTTCAAAGATCACCTCGCCAAAGATGGCGGTTGCGGCAGATTCACATTTCTGGCTGCACTGGCTTCTCCCTGCTCTGGAACAGCAGGAGTGTTGCGAGTGTTGACCATCCTGGGAGACAAAGCAAAGGTTTAAACCAGGATGGCAGAATTTAACAAGGAAGTGCGGAAGGTAATGGACAGCATGGAATGCAAAGATGTTCATCCGTATGACATGGTAATATAAAACTGCCATATATATATATATACCATCGGTCATACACACCATCCATAGTTTAGTACAAGCCTGACGGAGTACAACTATAAGGAAAGGCGTTACATCTCATCGGAAGCATCCCAACTTCTATACATTATTTTTCTACACTTCCGGAACGATACACACCAAGTCGTATTCCACGAGTCACGCAGACGGTGGAAATACAACTACTACCATACTAGGAATACTACTACTATCTCGGGCAGCTCCATAGTAGTCCTCATAGAAGTCACCACCCAAGCTTGAAGTGGAACATGATCGTCCGGAATGCAGACAATCCTGTGGGGCCTGTGGACCATAAGGACTCGGATGTGGCCGTGGACCAACAAACGGTGGCAGGCGAGGCCCACGAGGAGGAGTGATGCCTCCAACCTCACGCCACTCCATAAAGTCCGCAGACTCGCCCCGCACAGGTACAAGTCTCTCATGTCCATATATCCGCTTGCACGGCGGTGCAAACCTAGTCGAGTAGCCCGGTGGTCGAACGGGCATTCAAGAGCTCCATACGCAAGGCCCGGTTCTCACGGTCCTTGTCCTCCAAAGAACTCAAGAGTAGTGCGAAGAGTGAGTCCTCATGGGATGCATCGCTGTACAAACCTCGAAGGTAGCCATGCGCCCGTGAAGGGATCTTGGCATATAGCGGAAATCGGTGTTGCTCGCAAAGCAGTTCGCTCGAATAATAGTCATCATGGAATAGGCTGCATCTTGCATGACATTCCAATAGTGATTCCGAGCCCATAGGAACGTGAAGTGGCTCAAGAGCTCGGGGTAAGATGGATAAACCGACCGTGCATAGATATTGGCTTTGATTGAAATCCTAAACTGCTCCTCGACGGTATATTCAGGATACCATCGATAACCAGCCTCAATCATCACCCTAACCAACATGGCCGTGTGACCGCACACATCAATGCAACGGGTCAGCGAACCACTTGGTTCGGGAACGGTGGCCATCTGAAAGCACAGCCATAATGCAAAGGCATTAGAATTTCTAGGAAAATCGGGCAGCATAACATCTCAAATGCTCAAAATCAGATTTGAGACATTCAAAATCAGATTGCAAAACCACTCAACAACATCATATCAAGGTTCGGTTCAAATGATAGCATACTAAAATTTAGTAGCACCGAGGCGAGGATGTAACCAACAATCCTATAAGTTACTACGGATTAGTAACACGTGAACCGATAGAGAGAAGAGAGCCTAGTCCTATACCCACGCCGAATGAGAAGAGGATGACTCAGATCGGAGGGCATAAGGTAAAGGAGTAAAAGAGCCTTACGTTCCCTCCACAATCAATTCCCCTACATATAACTAAAGCATTTCTAGACTCAACTTCACCAGTTTGGCTTAGCGAACCTACAGCAGCCCCGCTCGATGCCAACGCTGTCGGGACCCGATTCCAAGTCACATCGACCTAGCTGGTAACACCTCATATCACTTGCGGCCTCACGCACGGTATTCTACAGGTGTCGCCTTACCATGGCCCGGGACCGTTTGGCGTCTTTTGGCTCACGATATGATAGTGTCGCTAGCATCCACATGACAAAGAACCGGGCCGACATGGCTAGTCGTGAACCCAAAGCGGCACTAACCTATGGGGACAGCATACATGAAACACTTGAGCATGTCGGTCATCAACGTATGAATTCGGGCTGTAGCACTGGCTATCAGACTCCGTATTCCGGCTGTAGCAGCTAGGCAGGACTCGAATACCATCGCGTGACATTTCCCGAAGGGATGACATAGGAACGAAATGAATCACATGCCGCCAGTCAAGTGTCCAAGCAGTAGTCTTGGGCTAGCAGGACTCCGTGAACCGGGCTGTAGCGGACTACTATCGCCGAAGCACGAGACTACATTTCCCCATATGAGAGGCTGCCAAGGATAAACAACTAGTTTGTCGGATCCCACTCATACCAAGCATTTCAATCATACACTAATATGCCCGATATGAGTAAATACAACAAGGCATCACAACAAAACTCTACAACTCAAGTACTTTATTTAAGAGGCCCGAGGAGCCATACATAACATAGTCATACAGGTAGGGGTCACATGACCCAACACTCAAGTCATACAATCATACAAGCACATGCGGAAGCAAACTAGTCTGAGTACGAGACTCTAGAAAGAAAGAAAGCTTGTTGGAGCCTTTCTATCTACAATGGCCCTTCACAAGTCTTAGATCGCCACCGGGTGGCTAGCTTACTCGTCAAGTCAACATCTACATAGAATCCGTCGGAGGGGTAGTATAGTCCTCTGAAAAATATTGATTACAAACATGAGTACAAAAGTACTCAGCAAGTCTTACCACGTAATCCTATCATACATGCACATTCTCAAGGAAGGAGGTGGAGTTATTTGCAGCAAGCCAGCTTTGACTCTTGGCTAAGCTATCCTACGTGACACACTTTGTAAAGCATTTTGTCGTACACGAGTCCACTAATCACCATCACAATACTCCACCGTGGATCCTCTCTCGTCATCCCCGAGAGGGCCATCCACGATACTCACACTTATCTTGAGGCTTTTAGTAGTATCCATTTACTTGTCTATGAACTGATATAAGTAACCCAGAAGTCCTTCTCCGTGGACACGGCTATTCGAATAGATCATATTTAACCCTGCAGGGGTATACTTCTTCACACACGCTCACCACTTATAAATCGTTTACCGACATGTACTGCAACCTTCAAGCGGAAGCCCAACGTGGGTGTCGGCCTCAGCCTACCTAAACACTCAAGTCCCTAGTCCAGGTTTATCGCCTATTCGGGTTCCATCCGCAGGGAGTCCGGCCGAGGTTTCCCATACAGCCCCGAACGATGTGTGCAGGGTTCCCGAGATACCAAACGGGCACTCGGTACACCGGGCCACGGTGCCTACCGCAACACAACCCACCCCTAAGGTCAGCGTTGCGTGCGGCCCCCAGCATGCTACAAACACCAGAAACTACTTGCAACTCCCGGACTATGAACAGGGGTGGTTAAGAAGCCGAGAGGGTCCATTGGTTTCGGGCCCAATGCGTGGTAGTAGCTAGTTCATGGATCACAAACACAGATCTCAGTTCTTAAGTTCGGCTTCAATGAAACAACCCACCATGTACTCCTACATGGCCTCTCATCGATACCTTTACCAAATCGTGTTCAACACTTTTACTCTCGAACCAACACAACCTTTCACTCCAGTTCATCATCCCGATGAGCCAGACCTGACACAACTCTAAGCATAGCAAGCATAGCATGGTAGGAATCACAAACATGGCTCAAACAACTCCTACACATACTAGTGGGTTTCATCTAGTTCTTGTGGCAATGACAGTCATGCAAAGGAAGTGGGTTCAACTACCGCAGCACACAACAGTTGAATCGCGTTGTCTTAATGCGATAAACGAGAGCGAAGCGAGAACATGGGTTTGTATCGAATGATCAATGAATTGCTTGCCCGATGGAACTGGGGTAGAGAACGCCCTTCGATGGGTAGTCGAGGTTATCTTCGGGCAGAACCTATCATGAAAGCACATCAAATAAACACACAAAACAATATGCAACAATATGATGCATGCTATGACATGGCAATATGAATGTGTGTTGGCCTAATGCAAGTTGAAAGAATAGGGATGAACTCATTTGAATCAAGGATTCAAATGATAGCTCATTTGAGTTAGTCCTAATGGTGCAATATCTTATTCTGGTTATTCAGCATAGTTAACTTGTTTTAACATGCATGAAACCTGTACCAATGGATAGAGTGTATTTTTCTGATAATTTTTCATATATAAATCTTTGCATTTGGAGTTATAGATAAAAGTTATAAGCATTTGAAATTTGATTTATATTCGAATTTACTAAATCAAAATAAATCCAGAATTTGAATTAATGCGTCAAGATGAGGTCAGCGTGACGTCAGGGTCAACGGGGTCATCCAGGTCAAACTGACCAGTGGGACCCGCATGTCAGGGTTAGTTTAACTAATTAACTTAATTAGAACTAATCCTAATTAGTTAACCGGGGTCCACATCATTGACTCGAGACAGTCAACAGGCCCTGATCGTGGGTCGATGGTCAACTCGCGGCGTCAAGCCTTGGGCGAGGCCAAAGTATGGCGGAGCAGAGTGCTTTTGCACTTTCCGGCCACCAAATGGGGCGCGGGGAGCATCTACGTGGAGCTGGAGATGAACCGCAGCGTTTGGTGTAATTAGTTGGGGTCGGGGTGGCCGGAGTTGGCGCCGGCGACGAGTCGGGCGGCGGCCGGGGCTCGGGTGATGTCGGGCTAGTTGCTAGGGGGCAAGGTGAGGCGCGTGGAGTGCATAGTTAGACCCAACGCGACACGGTGAGTGCGATGGACACGGTGGCGTGGCCGTTGGGTGGCCGGAGCTTCGTCGGCGACGAGCTCCGCGGCGGTGGGTTCGGGTGATCGCGGTTGGGTTGTTGTGGTGCACGAGGAAGAGAATGGAGAGGATGGGGAGGTAGCCAGGCTCACAGCAATCCCGTAGAGAGCCTCGTCGGGGTCGGGGACGATCTGATGCGGCGGCGACGGCGAAGGGGATCTCCGGCGGCTTCGAGCTCGGTCGAGGTCGGTGTAGCGGCTTCGGGGCACTTAGAGCGAGCGGGACTCAGCTAGCTAGGGGTAGTGGAGTCTTGGCGGAGCTCTGGACATGGTGGGGAGGAGTATGGATGGCGGGAGCACGGCGCGCGTCGGCGGTGGCAGCGTCGGCGATGGCGTCGGCCAGGTTGGGGAGAGCGAGAGAGAGGAGGGGGAAAGTGACGTGTCGGGGGTCGGGCGACGACGTGGAGGTCGTCCAGGGCGGCGAAGCGGCGAGGGGGTGAAGCAGGGCGGCGGCCAGCTGCGTGGCGCGCCCTGCGCTCGCGGGCGAGCACCGAGCTGCTGCTGGCGAGCCAAGCAGCTCGCTGGCGCGGCTGCTGGGCTGGGCCGGCAGGTGGGCCGGGCACGGGCGACAGGTAAGTATTTTTTCCATTTTTACTCTTTTTCTAATATTCTGCAACTGTGTGGGGTTTTTAAAATACCAAAACTATTTTAAAATCACCAAAATGCTCCTGGTCACTTGTTGGAATATTCCCAACATGAAACATTTTGGGTTGGCAATTTTTGAACATTTAAAATATTTTATATAATTTAAAATGCCCAAGTTCAAAACTTGTGGATTAATCCTAGAACCCTTAGATGACCTAGAAAATGGTACACCTTCTTTGACATGGGTTCTGAACCAAAGTAAAGAGGATGAACATTTTGAAGGGCATTTCGGATTCATTGAAATAAATTTTAGTAAACCCTAGTTCTTTTAAGGAGGGGGTGTTCTGGGGTTTCCTGCCTTCCCCATTTCAAATTCAAATGAAATTTAAACATGATGCACACCCTAATGCATGGTCTAACTGGGATGTGACAGAGTTCATCATCAACACACCATTTGTTACTTCTTGGAGAGTGGTGTCTCCTAGATTGGCTAGGTGTCACTTGGGAGCCTCCGACAAGATTGTGGAGTTGAACCAAGGAGTTTGTAAGGGCAAGGAGATCGCCTACTTCGTGAAGATCTACCGCTAGTGAGGCAAGTCCTTCGTGGGCGACGGCCATGGTGGGATAGACAAGGTTGCTACTTCGTGGACCCTTCGTGGGTGGAGTCCTCCGTGGACTCGCGCAACCGTTACCCTACGTGGGTTGAAGTCTCCACCAACGTGGAAGTACGATAGCACCACCTATCGGAACCACGACAAAAACATCCGTGTCTCCAATTGCGTTTGAATCCTCCAAACCCTTCCCTATATTTTCTTGCAAGTTGCATGCTTTACTTTCCGCTGCTCATATACTCTTAACATGCTTGCTTGTTGTGTATTGAAAAAGTTAAAGTTGTGCCTAAACTCCACTTAAACTTTAATAAGGTTAAAAACTGCAACTTTGGTACTTAGTGTCTAATCACCCCCCTCTAGACACCTCTTCTCAAGATCCTACACATGCAATCCTTCGTGGAGGCTCCACCACCGCACCACCTCAGCTGCCTGCCTGCCTACATGGCAACGCATGCATCGCTGGCCAGGGCGCATGTCGAAGCAAGGAGGAGCGGCGATGGACGGGACGGGCCTCGCCCCCGTCCCCAATAAAGCGAAGGGACATGATACGTCTCCAACGTATCTATAATTTTTGATTGCTCCATGCTATATTATCTACTATTTCGGGCAATATTGGGATTTATTTTCCACTTTTATATTATTTTTGGGATTAACCTATTAACCGGAGGCCCTACCTAGAATTGCTGTTTTCTTGCCTATTTCAGTGTTTCGAAGAAAAGGAATATCAAACGGAGTCCAAAAGACCTGAAACTCCACAGAACCTATTTTTGGACCAGCAGAAGCCCATTGAGTACAGGAAGCTCACCGGGGTGGGGGGTGCGCCCCCCTACCTCGTGGCCAGCCCGGAAGTCCACCGACGTCCTCCCTGCACCCATATATACTCTCGTACCCTAAAACTTCTAGAACGGAGATTGGATCAGAAGTTCCGCCGCCGCAAGCCTCTGTAGCCATGAAACACCAATCGGGGCCCTCTCCGGCACCCTGCCGGAGGGGGCCATCATCACCGGTGGCCATGGAGGAGTATCTCGGAGGGGTCTTCATCACCATGAAGGCCAAGGACCAGAAGGTGGAGGCCATGGAGGAGGAAGCACAAGGGGGAGAACCTCTCCTCCTCTCTCCCGGTGGCGCCGGAGTGCCATCGGGAGGGGAATCATCGCCATGGTGATCATCTTCATCAACGTCACCATCATCATCACCATCCTCATCTCTTTTATGCGGTCCACTCTCCCGCACCCCGCTGTAATCCCTACTTGAACATGGTGCTTTATGCCACATATTATGATCCAATGATGTGTTGCCATCCTATGATGTTTTGAGTAGATATCTTTTGTCTTTTGGTTGATTGATGATCTAGATTGGTATGAGTTGTATGTTTTACTTTGGTGCTGTCCTATGGTGCCCTCCATGTCGCGCAAGCGTGAGGGATTCTCGCTGTAGGGTGTTGCAATACGTTCATGATTCGCTTATAGTGGGTTGGTGAGTGACTGAAACACAAATCCGAGTAAGAGGGATTGTTGCGTATGGGAATAAAGAGGACTTGATGCTTTAATGCTATGGTTGGGTTTTACCTTAATGATCTTTAGTAGTTGCAGATGCTTGCTAGAGTTCCAATCATAAGGACATATGATCCAAGTAGAGAAAGTATGTTAGCTTATGCCTCTCCCTCATATGAAACTGCAATAGTGATTACCAGTCTTGTTAACAATTGCCTAGGACAATTCCGCACACCGATCCACCATTATTCCACACTCGCTATTTATAATATATAGTAATATATTCTACCTTTATGATAACAGCACCTACTTTCATATTTTAGCTCTCCGATACCATACAAAGTTACCCTCTTCATACCCACAACGTAGTTTTATTTCTCGTTGCTAGTTGGAAGCAAACGTTTGGTGCACGTAGAGTCGTATCGGTGGCAGATAGGGCTTGAGAGAATATTGATCTTACGTTTAGCTCCTTGTGGGTTCGACACCCCTTACTTATCACTTCCATCTTTGGAAAGTTCTACGATGATTCCTTGCACTTGGGGATTATCAAGCTCTTTTCTGGCGCCGTTGCCGGGGAGCAATAGCGTGGGGTTGATATTCTAGTGTGTGCTTGTTTGCTTCCTTCACTAAGTAGATTTTGTTTTTCCTTTTTGTTTCGGTTTAGTTGTGGGTGAAACATACAAAAAAAATTAAAAATGAAAATACAAAAAAATTATTACTTGCCTCTGATGCCTAAAAAGTTTTTCAAAAAGAGAAGTGATTGGAAGGTTTTGCATTGAAGAAGTGAGGGTCGACCTTGAGCACTTGTGCTCATAATCACGGAAACAATGTAGAATTTTTCATGGAAGTTTCTCTGTAAATAATTATCCCCTTGTATATATTCATTGTATTATAAAAAAAATGTGCCAATCTTTGGTTTTAGGATGATTAGATTGCTTGTTTGCTATGTGCAGAACAAAAACAGAAACTTTGGCTGTAGTGCGTGAATTTTAAATTTTTACTAGAAACTTTGGCTGTAGTGCGTGAACAAAAACAGAAACTTTTTTCACATTACTTCTGTACAAATTGTTCAAATTTTCAAATTTATTTTATAATTTTAGGAGTTACATAAGTTCGCCAAACTTCCAGATTACTACAGACTGTTCTGTTTTTAACGGATTCTGTTTTGCGTGTGTTGTTTGCTTATTTCGATGAATCTATGGCTAGTATCGGAGGGTATGAACCATAGGGAAGTTGGAATACAGTAGTTTTAACACCAATATAAATAAATAATGAGTTCATTACAGTACCTAAAGGTAGTGATTTTCTTTATTACACTAACGGATCTCACAAGTTTTTGTTAAAGTTTTGTGTGGATGAAGTGTCCGAAGGTCGAGGAGCTATCAATATGAGAAGAATAAAGAGAGGAAAGAGTTCAAGATTGGAGATTCCCAAGGCACCCCAAGTAAATATTTCAAAGTATACTCAAGCATCTAAGCTTGGGGATGCCCCGGTTGGCATCCCATCTTTCTTCCTCAACAAATATCGGTATACCTCGGTTTTTGTTTTGTTCACATGATTTGTGTCCTTTGTATTTTTCCTTTTCTTCAAGAACCATGCTAGCATGAGATAGCCCTTCATTGATTTATAGAATACTTCCTGAGCTTCACTTAAATCTTTTAAGTATGATCTTATAGAATTACTCTTTGTGCTTCACTTAAATCTTTTGAGTACGGTTTTATAGAATGCTTCATGTGCTTCAATTATACACTTTGATCTTGGATATTGGTTAGTTGTAGGATGCTCCATGAACTTCACTTATATCTTTTGGAGTATGAATAATGCTATCATTTAAAGTGGGTTTGGAAGAGTGTCAACTTTAGGAATTAGTGATCCCACTATTTTGGAGGATGTTGAATCTTAATGTGATATTTATGAAAGTGGATTCGGAAGAGTGTCAACTTTAGCTAGTAATGATTCCACTATTTTGGAAGAGGTTCCAATTGAGTATGAGAACAAAGTTTCTATCCACGATACAACTGAAAATTATTATGAGGGAGGAATACATGCTTGTAGGAGTTGCAATAATATCAAGTTTCCTCTCTATGTGCTTAAAGTTCTGAAGTTATGCTTGTTTTGCCTTCCTATGCTAGTTGATTATTGTTCCCATAAGTTGTTTGCTCACAAAATCCCTATGAATAGGAAGTGGGTTAGACTTAAATGTGCTAGTCTTATTATTCATGATGATCTCTTTATGTTTCAATTGTTATCTTTTATGTGAGCATCATTGAAATCATAATGCCTAGCTAGGGGCGTTAAACGATAGCGCTTGTTAGGAGGCAACCCAAATTTATTTTAGTTTCTTGCTTTTTGGTTCTGTTTAGGAATAAATAATACATCTAGCTTCTGGTTATATGTTTTCTCATGTTTTAATTAGTGCTTGTGCCAAGTAGAACCTTTGGGAAGACTTGGGTGAAGTCTTTATGATCATGCTATAAAAAACAGAAACTTTAGTGCTCACGAGATTAGCTTAAAATTTTTACTGGAGAGTGATATTTAGTTGATTATTTTTGCAGATGATTACTAGACAAATTCCTCAGGTCCACCAATTTATTTCATAATTTTTGGAGTAGTAGAAGTATGGTTATTGCTCAGATCATTACAGACTGTTCTGTTTTTGACAGATTCTGTTTTCATTGTATAGTCTGCTTGTTTTCTAGTTTCTATGGCTTATATTTCTCAATATAATTTGTAGAAATGATATGGTACAGTAGGCATTGTGTGAAAAAAATTATGAACCTTGTCTTTGTCAGTACCAAAGTGAATGGTTTTCTCTTTATCATACTAACTTATCTCACGAAGTTTGGCTAAGTTTTGTGTGATTGAAGTTTTCAAGTTTTGGGTGAGATATCGATATGAGGAGAATAAGGAGTGGAAAGACCCTAAGCTTGGGGATGCCCAAGGCAACACAAGGTAATGTTCAAGGAATACTCAAGCGCCTAAGCTTGGGGATGTCCCGGAAGGCATCCCCTCTTTCGTCCTCAAAACTATCGGTACACCTTACTCGGAGCTATATTTTTATTCGTCACATGATATGTGTTTTACTTGGAGCGTCATTTTATTTTGCTAGTATTAGCTAGCTGCTATTTAGAATAGTGTTTTGCATCTTTACTTTCAATAAAAATGTCAAGGATAGCCTTTACCATGCTTATTTTGCTATTATACATGCTGCTGTTTGAAAACAGAAAGTTTACCGCTGTTGCAAAAATTCTTTAGAAAAGTCAGAGCATGATATAATGTTGAAACTTTTTGCATAATGAGCTCTTATAAATATACTATAGTGGGAATTTTCTCTCATAATTTTCGAGAGTTAGGGAAGTATTGATACTCTTGCATTCTTTACAGGCTGTACTGTTTTGACAGATTGCTGTTATGTTTGCATTGTTTGCATATGTTTGCTTGTTTAATGATTCTATTTGAGGATAGGAGTATTAAATATGCAGAGTCATTTAGTATGCAATGTTGAATAATAATTTTAGCGGTTTGTTACAGTAGAAAATGATAAGGTTTTGCATTGGTTTATACTAACCTATCTCACGAGTTCTTGTTGAGTTTGGTGTGGATGAAGCTTTCAATAAAAAGAGAAACCATGATATGAGAGGAATTAAGGAGATTTAAAAGTTCAAGCTTGGGGATGCCCAAGGCACCCCAATATAATATTACAAGAAGTCTCAAGCATCTAAGCTTGGGGATGCCCGTTTAGGCATCCCACCTTTCTTCTTCAACAACTATCGGTTAGTATCGGTTGAGCCTAAGTTTTTGCTTCTTCACATAAGTTGTGCTATCCTTGCAATGTCATTTTATTTTACTTGTTGTTTGAATAAAATCATTGGATCTGAAATTTTGAATAGAAAAGGAACCCTCCCATGGCTTGTTAATTATTTGACTACTCAGTGTCCTTCACTCATATCTTTTGGAGTAGTTTGTCATTTACTCATGTGCTTCATGTTTATCCTATGAGTAAATGGGGGAATGAATTGAATGTCATAAATCTGAATTTTTATATGTTTCATATGCTTATAACATGGTTAGTGATGACTTCCCACATAGAAAGTATGAGGCATAGAAATTATTGAGAGTTGGCAAATGTAGTTTTGGTCATCGTTGCAATTAATAGGAAGTAATAAGGAAAGAGAGGTTTACATACAAATATATTATCTTTGTCGGTGCGGGGACGACACCTATGGGATCACAAGAATCCCTACTACGGTTGCGGGGCGCGGGGTCGTGAGAAGAGCGGATCAAACAGATAGCACACGGGTTCTTTATCCAGGTTCGGGCCGCGAGGATGCGTAAAACCCTACTCCTGCTTTGGTGGTTTGTTTATCTGTGTTCTTGAGCTAGCAATGGGGCGTGAGGAGCTCCAAAAAGCCGAATCCTCCTCCTGGTCGCCTTGGGCCTCCTTTTATAAGGAAAGGGGTTGCCACAGATGGCACATGGGAGGTGGAAAGGGTACTGAGAATCTGAGTCTATCCTCGCATTACATGACAAGGCGCCATTAATGCGTCTTGCTTAGGTGTCCTTGCTTTATCGGGGACGGGAGAGCCCTGTCTCGCCCATCGCCGCTCCCCTTCGTGTGTCGACCGCGCATACAGCCAGCGGTGCCCGTGGTGCCATGTAGGCAGGCATGCAGCTGAGGTGGCGCAGCGGTGGGTCTCCACGAAGATCCGCTTGCCGCCACGCAGGTGCCTGCCCAACTGGTTGGGTCGGCAGCTGCATGCGAACGGCGGTGAAGGTTTGATTGGCATGGGCCCGATGGTGTCCCCTCGGGTGTCCTTGCCAAGGGCCTCGCCATAGCCACGGCAAGGGTCTTGCTGGGGCCCCGGCAAGGGTCTTGCCGTGGTGCCTGCAGTCATCCCCGGCAAGGCTCTTTCCGGGGGCCTTGTGGTCCTCCTTGGCTGGGATCCCGCCAAGGGTCGTCGTCTTCTATAGTGTGTATCTGATTTTGAATGTCTTCACAAAGATCTGCATGCCACCACGGGGATGTCTCCCGAATCCTTGCCCCATGGGGCAGTGGACTCAAGGGTGATTCGCACCGTAGGTGTGGGGCGAGCTTCCCCGGCAAGGGCCTTGTCGGGTTTGCTAAAACCGCCCCCCGGCAAGGATCTTGCCGGGGGAGTCCGCTTCGTCCCCTTTGCTCTTTCTGGTCTTGGTCTTGGCGTCGTTCTGCTTCTTTCGAGCTTCGTCCTTACCTCGGCTCACCTCCCTTGCCTTGCTCAGTGTGGTGGTGCCAGCATGCTCAGATCTGCCGTGTGCAGTTATAGGGGTACAAAAAATGCACCCCTCTTTTTGTACACCGACAATATTGGACATCTTTTATGATTGTGAAGCACTCATTAAGTATGACATGCTAAAAGAGTTGACGTTGGACAAGGAAGACAACGTAATGGTTTATGTTTTCCGACATCTAAGTTAAAGTATATTGTCATTGACCTTCCAAACATGTTGAGCTTGCCTTTCTCCCTCATGCTAGCCAAATCCCTTGCACCTAGTAGAGATACTACTTGTGCTTCCAAATACCCGTAAACCCACTTTTGCCATGAGAGTCCACCATACCTACCTATGGATTGAGTAAGATCCTTCAAGTAAGTTGTCATCGGTGCAAGCAATAAAAATTGCTCTCTAAATATGCCTGACTTATTAGTGCAGAGAAAATAAACTTTATACGAACTTGTTGTGGAAGTAATAAAAGCGACGGACTGCATAATAAAGGTCCACATACAAGGGGCAATATAAAGTGACGTTCTTTTGCATTAAGATTTTGTGCATCAACCCTAAACGCGCATGACAACCTCTGCTTCCCTCTGCGAAGGGCCTATATTTTACTTTATGTTTTTACTTTATGCTTGAGTCAAGGTGATCCTCACCATTACCTTTTTCATTTTATCCTTTGGCAAGCTCCTTGTGTTTGAAGATCATGATATATATATATATATATATATATATATATATATATATATATATATATATATATATATATATATATATATATATATATATATATCCAATTGGATGTAAGTTAGCATGGGCTATTATTGTTGACATCACCTAAAGGTGAATATGTAGGGAGGCAACACAATAAGCCTATCGGTGTACTAGAGTAGGGGTACCCTAGTATCCCGAACTCGTGCAGGCATTCAGCACCCCGCGGCAGGGCTTGCCTAGTGACCGCCAAGGCCCTCCGTGGTTCCTTTGGAGCCATCCAAGAACAAAGTATTTAAGCCAAGAAGACAAGGCCCCGGCAAGAGGAGCTTGCCGGGAAGGCCACTCAAGGCACGTAGAAGACAAGACCCCGGCAAGAGGAGCTTGCCGGGAAGGCTTGGTGAGCGACAAGCTCCCAGGCGCGACAAGGATTCAGCCGCGGCAAGGTGCTTGCCGCGGCAGGCGACCTCTCTTCATCTCCGCTCCAGCTCATCCACCAACGTGTCGCCATGGGGCCATTCCAGGCGTGCGTGTCAAGAGGCTGTGCAGCCAGCGGAGAGCAGCGGTAAGCGGCGCTGATAGGGGTGCCATCGTGGCGAACGGTGGCGCCCCTGACGGTCCCTTTCTGCACTGTTTAGGCGACATGGACGGGCATTTAATGCTTTTGTCCCTTGCCGTCAGAGTTAGGTAGAATACACTGTACAAAGTAGCTGTACCAACCGCAACTCATTTTTCCATTTTTGCCCTTATTTACGTTGCCACCTGTGGTGACCCCTTGAGCCTATAAAACGAGGCCCATGCGCAACGTAGAGGGGGTTCGGCTGGTTCGACTCATTCGAGACTAGAGACACTCAAGCTAGGTTTTGTAGCTCTCTGTGCTCCCTAGCAAGAACACAATATAATCAGACAAGCAGCAGTAGGAGTATTATCTCTCCGGAGAGCTCCGAGGCTGGGTAAACTGCTCGTGTGCTTCGCCTCGATCTGCTCTTCGTGCGACCTCCGCCCCCCACCGAACCGAAAGGGGCTCGGTCCGCCGGTCCCATAGGTGTTCGTGGGTCCGATCAGCTTCCCCGACATCTTTGGCGCGCCAGGTAGGGGGCGTCGAGGCTTTGCGGACCTGATCCGGCGTTCACACGAGCAACATCTTCATCATCTTCATCAACATGCCACCGAAGAAGAAGGCTTCGGCGGCAGCAGAGCCGTCCGCGATAAACCCACCACCACCGGAGCTGACGAGTGGTGGAGAAGACGCTGGCGGAGGAATGGGTGTCGTCGAGGGAGCCCACGACACTGCCAAGTCCAAGGACAAGGCGGTGTAGACCTCGGCGTCCGGATACGTACCGCGTCCATCTCAGGAGGCGCGAGACCGACAACGTCATGGTGCTCGCAGCGCCATGCGTTCGTTGGGCCAAGATCGAGCTGGTGGATCCAGGGACGCTCAAGAACAGCTCGCGCGCCAACAGGCTGGTGCGAGCGGGGCACGGTCGCCTGGGCGGGATACTGCTCCTTCTAATGTATTTAGAAGTCCGAGCATATCCCGCTCCTCGCACCGTTCGCCATTGCCGCCCACCACTCAAGCGGAAGCTTTGGCACGGGCTCAACTGCTCCTGGATTACCCTCCAATGGCTGACAAGGTCGACGAATGGAGGGCCACCGTTCAAAGTCTCATCGGCTTTGCCAACGGCGACGTTCCGCGGCAACCAAGCACATCGCTGCCGCGGCGAGACAACAAGGCACGAGCCGGTGGCGACGAGACCTGTGGGGGTGCAACTACCATGCACTCTCCATCCCGAAGGCCGAGATCGCCGACTCGTCGGATCCACCTCGACAGCGACTCCACCGCTTCATCGGATCCACGAGCTCGCCGTGATCAGCGCCAAGTTCTTCAAGAACGGCAACAAGAAGACGCTCGAACTCGCATCGAGCGCCGAAGAGAAGCGCGGCGTCAATCCGACCAGCAAGCTGGGACCTCTGTCGACGTGCATGTGCCAGGGGAACCAGGTGACTTGCCGTACGCGGTAGGTTGCCCTGCGTTCACTCGTGAGCTGCGGCAGGTCCAGTGGCCCGACAAGAAAAATTTCAAGCCAGACGTGCTAGAGAAGTATGATGGCAGGACGCATCCGTCGGAGTTCCTCAGCATCTACACCATCGCGGTGCAAGCTGCAGGGGGACGAGACGACAAGATCCTCGCCAACTACTTCCCGCTGGTACTCAAGCCAAATGTCAGATCTTGGCTCATGCACTTGCCGGACAGCTCCATATCCTCTTGGGCAGATCTATGCCATCGGTTTGTCGGCGCGTTCACACAGTGCCACAAGCCTCATGGCCAGGAAAGCGATCTTCATCTGCCGCCTGAAGGAAGGAGAGTCCTGCGCAAGTTCATCCAGAGATTCAGCCGTGTGCACTACAACATCCCAGATGTCCACCCTGCCGCGGTGATCAGCGCGTTTCATCAAAACGTGCGGAACCGCAGGATGAGGGAAGAGATGGCGATGTGAAAAGTCAAGGACGTCAGTGAGCTGTATGCCTTTGCCGAAAAGTGTGCACGCGCTGAGGAAGGGAGGGGACTCCCAGGATAGAATGCAGAAGCAGGATCTGACAGTGAGGAGACCGCCCCGGCAAAGAAGAGTCGGCGGCGGAACAAGGGAAGAAGAAGACCACTTTGTCCGGCAAGAGCTCTGATGCCCACTCCGGCAAGCGCACCTCTTCGGAGTGCTGCGCTACCGTCGAGGATGCACCATCGAGCTCCACCGGCAAGTGCAAGAAGATGACGGCAGCTCCACCGAAGACCAAGAAGGTGCCCGCCAAGGAGGACGGCACTGGTGGTACCTTCACCATCAGTGCCACCCTCGACCCTAAATAGGAAGGCGCACTCGTTGCTTTCCTGCGGGCGAACGTCGAAGTGTTTGCATGGCAACCGTCTGACATCCCCGGTGTTCGCAGGAAAGTAATTGAGCACCACCTAGCTGTCTGTCCTCATGCGCGGCCCGTCAAGCAAAAAGTCAGAAAACAGGCAGTGGAACGCCAAGAATTCATAGCAGAAGAGATCAAGAAGTTGGAAGCAGCAGGTCTTGTCAGAGGAGTGCTCCATCCCACGTGGTTGGCCAATTCGGTAGTTGTACGAAAGGCAAATGGGAAATGGAGACTTTGTATCGACTTCACAGATGTTAATAAAGCTTGTCCCAAAGATCCATTTCCCTTGCCGCGTATTGACCAGATTGTTGACTCCACGGCTGGATGTGATTTGCTTTCATTTCTTGATGCATATTCAGGATATCATCAGATCTTCATGGCAGAAGAGGATGAGGAGAAAACCGCATTCATCACCCCATGTGGCACATACTGTTTTGTACGGATGCCCTTTGGGATAAAGAATGCTGGTTCAACGTTTGCAAGAGTAGTCCATGACGCTTTTGAGCCGCAAATGCACAGAAATGTAGAAGCTTACATGGATGACATAGTGGTCAAGAGCAAGGACAAAGCAACTCTGGTTCAAGATTTAGATGAGACCTTTGCAAATCTGCGCAAGATCAACCTCAAGCTCAACCCCGAGAAGTGCGTGTTTGGAGTTCCTTCCGGCAAGCTTCTCGGGTTCTTCGTGTCTCAGCGGGGAATTCAAGCCAATCCCGACAAGATCAAGGCCATTGAGCAGATTGAAGCACCAAAGCGCGTCAAGGATGTACGAAGACTTGCGGTTGCGTGGCTGCTCTCGATGAGGTTTATCTTTAGGTCTGCTGAGCGCGCCCTGCCATTTTTCAAGATTTTGAAAAAGGCAGGTCCAATGAAATGGACTCCCGAAGCGGAGGCTGCGCTGCAGGACTTAAAGAGGTACCTGTCCTCCACTCCAATACTTGTCGCACCTAGGCCACAAGAGAAGTTGCTGTTGTATATAGCGGCAACCAATCAAGTGGTTAGTGCTGCGTTAGTAGCGGAAAGGGAGGCAGATGATGAGCCGGCAACTAAGGCAGATGCATCCAGCGACAAGCAGGGGGCTTCACCGACGAGCTCTGGTCCCGACAAGGACGGATCTGCGCAGGAGCATGAGAAGATGCAGAAAAGGATGGTGCAGCGCCCAGTCTACTTTGTCAGTTCCCTTCAGGGGGCTAGGTCAAGGTACTCTGGTGTGCAGAAATTGCTTTTTGGCCTCCTCATGGCCTCGAGAAAGCTGCGCCATTACTTCCAAGCACATGAGATAACAGTCATCACTCGCTTTCGCTGAAGAGGATCTTGCAAAATCCGAAGCAACAGCAGGATTGTCGAGTGGGCCTTTGGAACTGTCAAGCTTTGGCCTCAAGTTTGGAAGCACTTCAACTATCCAAAGCAGAGCACTGGCAGAGTTCATAGCAGAATGGACGCCAACACAAGATGAAGAAATTCCGGAGACGAGCATCCCCGTCAAGGAGGCAAGTAAAGAGTGGCTGATGTACTTTGACGGTGCCTTTTCGCTGCAAGGCGCCGGTGCCGGTGTGCTGCTTATCGCACCCACCGGAGAACACCTCAAGTACATAGTTCAAATGCACTTTCCCAAGGAACAAGCAACAAACAATACTGCAGAGTATGAAGGCTTGCTTGCCGGACTCAGTATAGCAGTGGACCTTGGGATCAGGAAGCTCATTGTTAGGGGTGACTCGCAGCTTGTCTTCCGCCAAGTGAACAAAGATTATCAGAGTCCGTTGATGGAAGCCTACGTCGATGAAGTGAGAAAGCTAGAAGAGCACTTTGACGGCCTACAAATGGAACATGTTCCAAGAGCTCAGAATGATATTGCTGATGGCCTGTAAAAGTGCGCCGCACTCAAGTTACCTGTGGAACCAGGAATCTTCGTGCTCAAGCTGACTCAACCGGTCAGAACGCCATCAAGCCGGACAGAACAAGAAGAGGAAGTTGATTTCTGGTGACTACTTCCCGGCCGAGCTCCCTGAAGCCGCTGCCGCGAAGGTCCCCAACTTCAACACCAAAAGTGCTGAGGAGCGGTCTGCTCCGACAAACCCCAGGTTTTGTTTCGTTGAAGCAGACACTCCCGACAAGTTTTGCTCCGGCAAGCTTGCCGGGGAACATCAAGCTCCGGCCAAGCCGCAGGTTCTTGCCGTAGAAGCTGATGTTCCTGCAGCAGCAGATGTGCCTTTAGTCCTTGTTGTCGAGCCGCAAGCTCCGGCATGGGCGCAGCAGATTGTCCATTTCCTTCAGACAGGAGAACTTCCCGAAGAGCAAGAAGAAGCGGAAAGAGTAGCCCGGCAGTCAAGTATGTACCAGTTTGTCGACAGCACGCTGTAAAGAAGAAGACTCAACAGGGTGAAATTGAAGTGTATTCACCGGGAAGATGGACAAATGCTATTGGCAGAGATACACGGAGGCATATGTGGTCACCACATTGGTGCAAGAGCACTTGCCGGCAAAGCTTTCCGGCAAGGTTTCTTCTGGCCGACAGCCCTCCAGGATGCAACTGCACAAGTAACCAAGTGTGAAGCGTGCCAGTTCCATTCCAAGCAGATGCACCAGCCAGCTCAAGCTCTCCAAACGATCCCTTTATCCTGGCCATTTTTGATGCAGGGGCTCGACATCCTCGGCCCCTTTCCCGAGCTGTCGGGGCTTTGAGTACTTATGCGTTGCGATCGACAAGTTCATGAAGTGGCGGAAGTGGAAGCGATGATGAAGGTGACAGACGATCGCGATCAAGTTCTTCAGTCAATTGTTTGCCGTTTTGGGATTCCTAACAGGATCATCACCGACAACGGCACACAGTTCACGAGCCGCACCTTCATGCAGTACGTCCAAGATCTTGGCGCCAAGGTCTGCTTCGCTTCTGTTGCTCACCCGAGAAGCAACGGTCAAGCGGAGAGGGCAAATGCTGAAGTGCTGCGAGGGCTCAAGACCAGAACTTTCGACAGGCTGCACAAGTGCGGAAGAAACTGGATTGAGGAGCTGCCGGTGGTTCTTTGGTCGATCAGGACGACGCCAAATCGAGCCACTGGCAACACACCTTTCGCTCTAGTCTATGGAGCAGAGGCAGTTCTCCCCACGGAACTCGTATACGGGTCACCTTGAGTACTCGCTTATGACGAGCTTGAGCAAGAGCAGCTGCGACAAGATGACGCGCTGCTCCTTGAGGACGACCGTCTTCAGGCTGCTGTACGAGCTGCTCGTTACCAGCAAGCTTTGCGCCGCTACCATAGCCGCAAAGTTAGTGCCAGAAGTTTCGAGGAAGGCGACCTTGTTCTTCGGCGCATTCAATCCGCCAAGAATTCCAACAAGTTGACGCCGAAGTGGGAAGGCCCTTATCGGGTGAAACGAGTCACTAGGCCTGGCGTTGTCCGCCTTGAGACCGAAGATGGCATTCAGGTGAGCAACTCCTGGAACATTGAGCATCTTCGTAAGTTTTACCCATAGGGCGCGGTTGCCGGAATCTTTTGCGGCAACCACCTTTTGTACAAGTCTTGCCAAGGTTTCATGTAATCCTTTGTACAAAGCCGGGCGCAGACCCCGTGCATCAGTAAAGCTCATGTGTTGCGCACAAATTGTCAACTTCATGCTTTCATCATTATTTTGCATGTCTTATCTGACATTTTGTGCAGCATCCTCACCCGGTAAGCAATAACGAGCCACAAGGCTCCATAACTTTATTTTCTCTTCTTTCTTCTCAAAAGAAAGGAAGGTTCCTTCGCCCACAAGTTAACCGGGGGGGAAGGGAGAAGATAATGGTGTGGGCCGCCAAGCGTCGCTCGAGGAAGTTTCGCCTCACCGGGAAGCAAATGACAGAAAAGCTAAGTTGCTAAGTTTAAGCAATCAGTTTTTAAATTTTTAAGTTATCTTCCTCGAACGATAGTATTTTGTATGGAAAACCTGTGCGCGGAGGAACCAACTCGTAGCTAGTTTGCACCCTTACTTTGTTTCGAGTCCGCTCAACAACTTAAGTGAGCTGCAACTAGTTGCGACAAGGTTGCTTGTCGGGGCGGCACCGCCCGCGAGGTTCTTGACGTTCCGCACTCAGCGCTTCATGCAAAGGTGCCCTTGACCGACAAGTTCCCTAAGAGCGTGGGGCACAAACATACAAAGGAAGGAATCAAGTAAAGGAAATAACATTGCAATCGTTGCCTAAGATAGAGTATATTACAAAATAACTTGTCGCAGATCTAATAAATTGTTCTCCTAAACATGATCAGCAGCGACAAGGAAAGATAAAATTGGCGGCCTAGTTCACGCGGTCGCCATCGACCAACTTGATCTTGCCCACCTTGTCCACAATGGGTGCGACAAGGGCTTTGAGCGCCTCCACATCGGCATCTGCCGGCAAGGATTTGAGGACGCCGTTGAGGTTGAGGCCTGGATTGCAGAAGACCACCTTCATCAACACCTTCTGGAGGGCTCCTGCGCAGATCTGGCGCGATTCCTCGGCCAGCTGCCGGGATCTCTTCCGGAGCATTTGGAGAAGCCGTCCACGCCCTTGAGGAACAGGCTGAGCTTGGCGCTGGGTTGGGCGCTCGTCGGTAGAGTACCCAAGATCCACCATCCCAGCTCCATTAGCTCCTTGTCAATGGCGGCGGCGGTATCCACAAGACCCTCCATCCGATTGCATCACGTTCTCTCGAAGGTGTTACGGGCAGTCGTGGCACTCGTCGGCCAGCTCCTCGTTGGTCTTGATTGTCTCCAACAGGCCACCTCCGCTCCTTGGCGCCATCCGGTGTCTCCATCGGTGTGGTCAGCTTCAGCTCAAGATCTGCCTTGGAGTCCTTGGCGGCATCGAGCTCTTTGGTCCTCTCGGCGACAGCGGCCCCTGCAACTTCGCCAAGAGTGTAGGCGTCCTTCTCGCTTCGTGCTTCAAAGACGGCAAGCTCTTCGCCGCTCTTCTGCAGGTGGCCTCCAGCTGTGTCACTTTTGTCTCCAACTCCTTCTTGGCGGCCTCAGCAGCTGCGGCAGCGTCCTTTGCTTCCTTGAGAGTTCCGCCAAGTGATTGCTCGCGCGCAAGCTCTTCCTCATAGCTGTCAAGGTTGATCTTCCGCTGCATATTTCGCCTTCTTCTTGAGATAGCTTCTCGCCGGCAAGCCTTTGCTGCTCCTCGACCTCAGCCTTCTCAAGGATGAAGGCTGTGCGCTCTTCGGAGAGTTGCTCCGCTCTTCGCTACATTCCGGAGAGCTTCTTGATTGGCGCCCAGGCTCTTGCGCGCTTCTCCATATCGCTCCGCCCTCGCGACAAGTGCCTCCGGGACTCCAACTTGGCTTGTCGGGCGCGGTAGAGCGACAACAGCTTCTTCAGCAGCTGCTCCTCCTCGAACTTCGCCGCTGCTGCTGCTTGGCGCGTCAACCAACGTCAGCCAATGGAGGCGAGCAGCTCTTCGTCAAAGGTCTCCCCTTCGACCGGCGCCCTGGAGCTCGACGCCCAGGGGAGCTTGATGAAGACGCCGTCGCCGGCCTTCAGATAGGCGCCGGGCTGGGGCTCTTCGGAGCCTGATGCTGCATTGGCAGAGGGATCGGCGGTCGACGTAGCGCCTGGCGCTCCTGCGACCTCAGGGTCGTCAGTACGATCGCCAGACCCCTCGCCAGCCTTTGCGGCGGCAGCCTTGGCGGCCTCCTCGCCGGCGGACCCATCGGCGCCAGCCTCCTCCTCCATGGTGGTGGCGTCGCCAGTGTTGCCGTGCGCAGCCTCCTCACCGGCGACCTCAGTCTCCATCGGATCTGCGGCAGATGGATCTGACGATCAGAAAAAGAAAGAACAGTCAAGCAAATGTTCGAAAAGAAAAATAGAAGAAAAAGAACCCAAGGGAAATTCTCAAGCAAGAAGATTACCTGCGATGGGGTCTGCAGCCATGGTCTCGACCACCGGAGGATCACTGGTGATGTCCCTTGGCAGAGAAGACCCCCTTGTCGAAGAAGCATCCCTTGCGGAGAGCGTTCCTTGCCGGGAATTCTCCCTTGGCGGCGTAGTTGAAGCAGATGGTACTTGGGAGGCGGCTCCTGCCGGGCCCTCGATGGCGCTGCTCTGCTCCTACACAAATCAACAAGTCAGATATCAGCAAAGAAGGAGCACCCATGCACACCCAACCATAAGAAATAAACCAAATACTTACGCTGGGGGCTGTCTTTGGGGGCTGCTTTGAGGAAGGTTGCGGGTCCGGCAAGGGGTCTCGACGCGCCTCACAGCCGTCACAGGGGATCATCTTCGATGACAACCACCGGGTCTTGGCTCTCTTCGACGCTCTACGGACCAGCGTCGAAAAAGGAAAGAGTTCAGAATGAAGCAAATCAGATACAAGACAAGGCAACCAAATTGAAGAAATACAAGCACAGCATAGAGACTTACTCTTCTTCTTCTTCCTCGTTGGAGCTGGCGCGGAGAGATCAAATTCGGCTCGCCTGCAGTGCGAAGAGGCGGAGGAGTGGGCTCTCTTGACCACTTGGCGGGGTGGCAGCGGTGGCACGAGAGGATCTGGCCTCGGTTGTTGCAGCAGTGTGAGGCGCTCCAGCTGCTTGCAGTGCTTGCAGCGGTGGGGCGCGTCGCCTGGCTGCGGCTGTTAGCCCGTCTGCCGCCCGTCACTTCCCGGCCTTTGGAGCGCCTTCTTGGTGGGGCTGCAGGCTCCGCTCATGACAAGCTACTTGAAGGTGTGGAGGCGCCCTCGGCGGACTCGCTTCGCCTCAACGTCGGGCTCGGCCTGCTCCTCCTCGCCGGCAAGCTCCTCTCGTCGGCAAGGCTTGCCGCCTCGGCTGTCTCTGCCTCCTCCACGGTGAACCCGATTCGCCCGGCAGCAGCGATTGCTGCCGCCTCCTCCAGCCTGAGTGGCGTCGCTGCATCTCGGCGTCGGTGGTGTCGCGGGTGAGCCACTTACGCTTTCGTCGGCGCGGATCGGCACTTCTACCGAGCTATCGAAGAACGCCGCACGGCGTCGTCCGCGAGCTCTTGCCGAGTTGGAGCGATCCCATGCGAATCGCACAAGGGCATCATAAGCGCGGATGCGGTCGGCGAAGTTGTTGCACAATGGGGCGACCCCCTTGGCAACATAAACCACTCGGGATGATCAGGTCATGCTTGAATAGCTCCAGCAACATTGCGTCCAACTCCAAGGCGGTGAAATTCCAGTTGAGGCCAGGCGCAACCTCATGATATCCGCCGGGTTTTGGAACTCCCAAGCAGGCCTCCTCCTCTCCTGCAAGGGAAGCGATCGGCGGCGAAGAAATCTCGCCAAGCTGCGCCTACGGTGAGTCCGGCAAGCACGAGGCGCAAGATCCGGTCACAGCTATCTTCAACCTAGCATCCTCCGCGCCAAGTTGCTCCAATCGTTACGCGCACTATGGGAGTTTGGCTGGGCGGTGAAGGGCTGCGGGTTCTCCTCACGATCCAACACCAATCGGCTCTCCTCCTCCCACTTGCTGCGGAGCTCTCCTTCCAGATAGGATTCTTTCTTGCCGATCACGGAGATCCAAGCAATCCCTCCGACAAGTGGCTCTCTCTCTCGGGCGGGGCATGAAGAAGTGGCGGAAAAGGGCTACGTTTGGGTGGACTTCGACAAAGTTCTCGCAAAGGTGTGCGAAAACCGCCATGGTCAGAACAGCGTTGGGGGTGAAATCAAGGAGGCGAAACCCGTAGGTATTCATGATGTCACAAAAGAACTTCGAGAGAAGGCGGGCGAGCCCGCGAGAAGAAAGCTTGAAGAAGGGTACCCGCTCGAGGCTGACTCTGATTCGGCGGCGGAGAATACCTTCGTGTGGTGCGCCGCGTCTCCGTCGACGAAGAGGTAGTAGCCCTCCTCAGCTCGCTGCGTGGAGTGAGGGGGAGAAGAGGGCCTGCTCCTTGCGCAGCGCATGAGCCGCTGCGCCTCGGCCGACTTCACGCCCTTCCCCTTGTCGGCTTTCAGAGCCATGGCGGAGGTGGTGGAGGAGGCCGACGGCGTTGATGACGCTGGTGTCGATGGGGGGCAGAGCGTCGCTCTCTTCGGACCAGAGAAAAAGGGAGGAGCGACGGTGGTTTTCAAGATGGGACAGCAATGGCGAGGTGGGCGACCTGCCCCTATTTACCCTGTTTATAAGGGGGGAGAGGGGGCGGGCGTTCCGTTTTTCCAATTAAAGAAAGCCCCCACGATCTCTCCCACGACGCCACGTTCGGCGCGTGCTGTTCGTGGGGGACGTGGTGGGTCCGGAGCGACTAACGGCGTGATCTGGGCAGCGTGCCCGTGCCTTTGTTTTGGGCCTGGCCCAACAGCTTCGGCACCGTGTGGCCCAGCCGGGGGCTCTATCGGTGTACTAGAGTAGGGTACCCTAGAATCCCGAACTTCGTGCGCAGGCGATTCTGACACCAGCGGCGGGGCTTGCCTAGTGACCGCCAAGGCCCTCCGTGGTTCCTTTGGAGCCATCCAAGAACAAAGTATTTAAGCCAAGAAGACAAGGCCCGGCAAGAGGAGCTTGCCGGAAGAATACTCAAGGCACGCAGAAGACAAGACCCGGCAAGAGGAGCTTGCGGGAAGGCTTGATGACGACAAGCTCCTAAGCGCGACAAGAGATTCAGCCGCGACAAGGTGCTTTGCGGCGGCGACCTCTCTTCATCTCCGCTCCAGCTCATCCACCAGCGATGTCGCCATGGGGCCATTCGGCGTGCGTGTCAAGAGCTGTGCAGCCAGCGAAGAGCAGCGATGGCGGCGCTGAAGGAGTGCCATCGTGGCGACGGTGGCGCCCTAACGGTCCCTTCGCCTTTGTTTAGGCGACATGGGACGGGCATTTAATGCTTTTGTCCCTTGCCGTCGAGTTAGGTAGAATACATTGTACAAAGTAGCTGTACCAACTGCAACTCATTTTCCATTTTTCCCTTGTTTACGTTGCCACTGTGGTGACCCCTTGAGCCTATAAAAGGAGGCCCATGCATAGCGTAGAGGGGTTCGGCTGGTTCGACTCATTCGAGACTAGAGACACTCAAGCTAGGTTTTGTAGCTCTGTGCTCCCTAGCAAGAACACAATATAATCAGACAAGCAGCGGTAGGAGTATTATCTCTCGGAGAGCTCCGAAGCTGGGTAAACTGCTCGTGTATTTGCCGCCTCGATCGCTCTTCAGGCGACCTCCGCCCCCACCGAACCGAAAGGGGCTCGGTCCGCCGGTCCCATAGGTGTTCGTGGGTCCGATCAGCTTCCCCGACAAAGCCCCTATCTTTCTCAGTGTCCGGCTGAAACTCCATAACCACAAGTATTGCGTGAGTGTTAGCAATTGTAGAAGACTATATGATAGTTGAGTATGTGGACTTGCCGAAAAGCTCTATTCTTGACTCTTTCTGATGTTATGATAAATTGCAATTGCTTCAATGACTGAGCTTATAGTTTGTTAGTTCTCAATGAAGTTTCTGAACCATGCTTGACATTGTGAATAGATTGTTACTTGATCATGAAAAGTTTTATGAGATAAGCTGCTATTATGACACATATTGATGCTAGAAAAAGTGATTGGAATTATCATTGATCAAACTTAAGCACTTACAAGCATTCCGCATCAAAATTATCTTTTATCATTTACCTACTCAAGGACGAGCAGGAATTAAGCTTGGGGATGCGATCGTCTCCAACGTATCTATAATTTTGATTGCTCCATGCTATATTATCTACTGTTTGAGCAATATTGGGCTTTATTTTCCACTTTTATATTATTTTGGGACTAACCTATTAACAGAGTGTCGGTGTACTAAAGTAGGGGTACCTTAGTACCCGAACCTGTCTGCAGGCGATGCGGCGTCCCGTGGCAAGCCTTGCGAGGCGTCTGCCAAGACCCTCCACGACCTTACAAAGTAATCGAGACCCGACAAGAGGAGCTTGTCGGAAGGCCTCGAGTATTAAAGGAACAAGGCCCGCAAGAGGATCTTGCAGGGAAGGCTTGGTGGGCGCCGAGCCCCCAAGCGCGACAAAGGTTCTGCAGCGGCAAGGCGCTTGCCGGGCGGGCGACCTCTCTTCATCTCGCTCCAGCTCACCCGCCAGCGTGTCACCAGGGCTCTCCCAAGCTCTGGCGTGTCGACGGGCTGTGCAGCCAGCGAGGAGTAGCGATAAGCGGCCGACAAGCTACCATCGTGGCAAGCGGAGGCGCACTTGCGGTCCTGTTACCTTTGTTCGAGGCGATCGAGGCAGGCATTGATGACTTTTGTCCCTTGCCGTCGAGTTAGGTATAGATTCTGTACCTTTGTATAGTGCGGTGTACCAACCTATGTTTTACTATCTTACCCTTGTCTACTTGCCACATGTGGTGACCCCTTGTGCCTATAAAAGGAGGCCCAAGTGCAATGTAGAAAGGGTTCGGTTCAGCTCCGGCTTAGGGGATTCTACCCATACGAAACCACACTCAGGCTAGGTCTTGTAGCTCCCATTGCTCCCTAGCAAGAACACAAGATAATCCACAAAGCAGCAGTAGGAGTATTATCTCTCCGGAGAGCTCCGAAGCTGGGTAAATCTGCTCATGTGCATCGCCTCGATCCGCTCTTCGTGCAATCTCCGCCCCCCTCCGAACCACAAGGGACCCAGGTCCCGTAGGTGTTCGCGGGACACGATCATCTCCTCCCCGACATCTTTGGTGCGCCAGGTAGGGGGTTCGTCGAGGCTGTGTGAACCCGCTCCGGCGGTCACACGAGCAATTTCATCGACATATTCGTCAACATGGCGCCGAAGAAGAAGCCTTCGGCAGTAGCAGAGCCGTCCGCGTCGAACCCACCACTACCGGAGCTGTCAGGTGGTGGGGGAAGCATGGCGGAGGAACAGCGTCGTCGAGAGAGCCCACAATGCCGCCAGGTCAAGGACAAGGCAGCACAGGCGTCGGCGTCCGAGTCCGTACGCGTCCATCGCGGGAGGCGCGGGACCGGCGATGTCATGATGCTCGCGGCACCATCGCTTGTTGGATCAAGGCCAAGCTGGAGGATCCGAGGCCCTCGAGACCGCATGCGCCTCGGCATGCGATGCGAGTGGAGTACGGTCGCTTAGGCGGGATGCTGCTCCTCTAACTTGGTTAGGAGTCGAGCACCTCCCGTTCTTCGCTACGTACACCCTTGCCTCCCACCACACCAGCAGAAGCCTTGGCAAGAGCACAGCTACTTCTAGATTACCCTCCAACGGCCGACAAGGTCGACGAATGGAGGGCCACCATTCAGAGTCTCATCGATCCCGCGGCAACCGAGTGCCTCGCAGCCGCGGCAAGGCGACAAGGCACGAGCTGATGGCGGCGAGACTTGCGCGGGTGCAGCCACGTGCACTCCCTTCCGAAGACCAAGATCGCCAACTCGCGGATCCACCTCGGCAGCGACTCCGCATCGTCGGATCCGCGAGCTCGTCGCGACCAGCGCCAAGTTCTCCGAGAACGGCAAGAAGAAGACGCTTCGAACCCGTATCGGCGCCAAGAGAAGCGCCGTCAATCGACCAGCGCGGGCCCATTGTCGATATGCATGCGCCCGAAGAACCAGGCGACTTGCCGTCTGTGATAGGTTGCCCTGCGGTCACTCGTGAGCTGCGGCAAGTCCGGTGGCCCGACAAGAAAAACTTCAAACCAGATGTGCGGAGAAGTATGATGGCAGGACACACCCATCGGAGTTCCTCGGCATCTACACCATCGCGGTGCAGGCAGCGGTGGGGACGAACGACAAGATCCTCGCCAACTACTTTCCTCTAGTGCTCAAGCCAAGCGTCAGATCTGGCTCATGCACTTGCCGGACAACTCTATTTCTTCTTGGGCGGACTTGTGCCACCAGTTTGTTGGCGCCTTCACGGTGACCATAAGCCTCATGGCGGAGAGTGACCTTCACCTACTCGCCCGGAAGGAAGGAGAGTCCTGCGCAAATTCATCCGAGATTTAGCCGTGTGCATTACAACATCCCGGGCGTCCACCCTGCGCGGTGATCGTGCATTTCATCGAATGTACGAAACCGCAGGATGAGGAGGAGATGGCGATGTGCAAAGTGAAAGACGTCGTGAGCTCTACGCCCTGGCCGACAAGTGTGCACGCGCTAAGAAGGAAGAAGACTCCCGGGAGAGAATGTGGGAGCAGAGTCGGCGGTGAGGGATCGCCCGGCAAGAAAGAGCCGTGGCGAAACTACAGGAGGAAGAAAAACCAAGAAGTACTAGTTGTCGAGCAGTCCGGCAAGGATGGTGCCGCCAACAAAGCCAAGGCTGGTGGCTCCGGCAAGGAGGTTGCCGTTGGCGCCGACCGCCAAGCTGTGGCGGCCGCCGACAAACTGACAGCTCAACAAGCGATCTTGTAAAATCCATCGCACCAAGGGCTACGATCTCTAGAGCTGCAAGAAAGTCGAGCAGCTTGTTGAGCTCTGAGAGCTGAATCTGGCGGCGAGACAAGGAGAAAGCCAAGAAGGTGCAGGTGCAGCAAGTAAGAAAAGACCGGTCGGGAGGACGCGCTGGCAAGGCCAAGCAGCGGCAAGGAGACAGACCTCCCACGGCCGTGACCAGGAAGAAGGCGAAGATGAAGATGGCGAGGACATGGAAGGCGATGAAGTTGATGAGCAGGAGTTTCAAAAGGCGGCGGAGGTTCTTTGCGTTGGCGGTGGTGCGTCTCTGCATACCTCGCACCGCCAACTCAAGCAATGGATGCGTGAGGTCAATGCAGCAGAACCATCCATAGAGTCACGCAAACCTCTGAAGTGGTCCAGCACGCCCATCATCTTTGACATTGAGGATCACCCTGATCGCATCACTGCGGTCGGGTGCTTGCCGATGTTGGTCTCACCAACCATCCGCAACCTCAAGGTCACAAAGATGCTGGTTGACGATGGGCGGCCTGAATTGATCTCTCTGCGGTGCTCCGAAACTTCAAATCCACGACGGCGAGCTCGAAGAAACTGGTACTTTCAAGGAATCAACCCGGAAGGAGCAAGCCCAAAGGGAAGATCACGTTGCGGTAACATTGGCGCGAGCTCAACTTCAGAATCGAGAGGTCACGTTTGACGTCGCCGATTTCCCATTGCCCTACAATGGCATACTTGGCCGTCCAGCACTCGCCAAGTTCATGGCTGCCTCTCATTATGCTTACAACCTACTCAAGATGCCCGGCCCGATAAGCGTCATTTCAGTCCATGGTGACAAGAAGGATGCACTTATCTGCGCCGACAAGATTTACCGGGATGCAGCAGCCGCGACAGATAGCAAACCCCTTACTGCTGAAGCTCCCGGGGGGAAGAAGAAGACCACCAGGTCCGACGAGAGCTCTGTTGCCCACTCCGGCAAGCGCACCTCTTCGGAGTGCTGCGCTACCGTCGAGGACGCACCATCGAGCTCCACCGGCAAGTGTAACAAGACGATGGCAGCTCCGCCAAAGACCAAGAAGGTACCCGCCAAGGAGGACGGCACTGGTGGTACCTTCACCATCAGTGCCACACTTGATCCTAAATAGGAAGGCAAGCTCGTTGCTTTCCTGCGGGCGAATGTCGATGTGTTTGCATGGCAACCATCTGACATCCCCGGTGTTCCCAGGAAAGTAATTGAGCACCACCTAGCTGTCTGTCCTCACGCACGGCCCGTCAAGCAAAAAGTTCGGAAACAGGCAGTGGAGCGCCAAGAGTTCATAGCAGGAGAAATCAAGAAATTAGAAGCAGCAGGGCTCGTCAGAGGAGTCCTCCACCCCACGTGGTTGGCCAATCCGGTAGTTGTATGCAAGGCTAATGGGAAATGGAGACTTTGTATTGACTTCACTGATGTTAATAAAGCTTGTCCCAAAGACCCATTTCCCTTGCCGCGTATCGACCAGATTGTTGACTCCACGGCTGGATGTGATCTGCTTTCGTTTCTTGATGCATATTCAGGATATCATCAGATCTTCATGGCAGAAGAGGATGAAGATAAAACCGCATTCATTACACCATGTGGCACGTACTGCTTTATACGGATACCTTTCGGTTTGAAGAATGCTGGTTCAACCTTTGCAAGGGTAGTCCATGATGCCTTTGAACCACAGATACACAGAAATGTAGAAGCCTACATGGATGACATAGTGGTCAAGAGCAAGGACAGAGCGACTCTGGTTCAGGATTTGGATGAAACATTTGCAAATCTGCGCAAGATCAACCTCAAGCTCAACCCCGAGAAGTGCGTGTTTGGAGTCCCTTCCGGCAAGCTTCTCGGGTTCTTTGTGTCTCGGCGGGGAATTGAAGCCAATCCCGACAAGATCAAGGCCATTGAGCAGATTGAAGCACCAGCGCGTCAAGGATGTCGGAAGGCTTGCGGTTGCGTGGCTGCTCTCGGCAGAGTTCATCTCTAAGTCTGCTGAGCAGCATACTGCCGTTTTCAAGATTTTGAAAAAGGCAGGTCAATGAAATGGACTCGGCGGAGGCTCCTCGCAGGACTTGAAGAGATACCTGTCCTCCGCTCCGATACATGTCGCACCTAGGCCACAAGAGAAGTTGCTGCTGTATATAGCAGCGACCAATCAAGTGGTTAGTGCTGCGTTAGTAGCAAAGAGGGAGGCGGATGATGAGCCGGCAACCGAGGCAGTTGCATCCAGCGACGAGCAGGGGGCTTCACCGTCAAGCTCTGGTCCCGACAAGAACAGATCAGCACAGGGTTGCGACAAGATACAGAAAAAGATGGTGCAACACCCAGTCTACTTTGTCAGTTCCCTTCTGCAGGGGGCTAGATCAAGGTACTCTGGTGTGCAAAAGCTGCTTTTCGGCCTCCTCATGGCCTCAAGAAAGCTGCGCCACTACTTCCAAGCACACAAGATAACAGTTGTCACTCGCTTTCCGCTGAAGAGGATATTGCAAAATCCAGAAGCAACAGGCAGGATTGTCGAGTGGGCGCTGGAACTGTCAAGCTTTGGTCTCAAGTTCGAAAGCACTTCAACTATCCAGAGCAGGGCATTGGCAGAATTTATAGCGAGTGGGCGTAACGCAAGATGAAGAGATTCGGAGACAAGCATCCCGTCAAGGAGGCAAATAAAGAGTGGCTGATGTACTTTGGCGGTGCCTTCTCGCTGCAAAGCGCCCGGTGCGGCGTCTTGCTTATCGCACCCACCGGAGAGCACCTCAAGTACATAGTCCGGATGCACTTTCCAAAGGAACAAGCAACAAATAATCTGCAGAGTATGAAGGCTTGCTTGCCGGTCTCGAGATTGCGGTGGACCTTGG
Organism: Aegilops longissima; assembly: GCA_021605205.1. Classification (NCBI taxonomy): domain Eukaryota; kingdom Viridiplantae; phylum Streptophyta; class Magnoliopsida; order Poales; family Poaceae; genus Aegilops; species Aegilops longissima. Next base: position 78,651 of record JAHIAM010003883.1, read on the forward strand.
GATCAAGAAGCTCATTGTCGGGGGACTCGCAACTTGTCGTCCGCCAAGTAAATAAAGATTATCGAGTCCGTTGATGGAAGCCTCGTCGATGAAGTGAGGAAGCTGGAAGAGCACTTTGAAGGCTCGCAAATGGAACACGTTCAAAAGCAGAATGATATAGCTGATGGCCTCTCCAAATGTGCCGCGCTTAAGTTACACAATGGAACCAGGGATTTTTGTGCTCAAGCTAACTCAATAACCGTAACACCATCGACAGGACAGAGCAAGAAAAAGAAAATTGGTTTCGGCGACTACTTTCCGCAGAGCTCCTGAAGCCGCCGCCAAGAAGGTCCCTAAAACCAGCGCAAGTATCAGCGAGGAGCAGTATGCTCCGACAAACCATCAGTTTGTATCGTTGAAGCAAACACTCCCGACAAGTTTCGCTCCGGCAAGCTTGCCGGGAACATCAACTCCGCGGACCCACGAGTTCTTGCCGCGAAGCTGATGTTCCCGCAGTGATGGATGAGCCTTTAGTTCTTGTTGTCGAGCCACGAGGCTCCGTAAGATGGGCACAACAAATCGTCCATTTCCTTGAGACGGAGAACTTCCGAAGAGCAAGAAGAAGCGGAAAAAGTAGCCCGACGGTCAAGTATGTACCAGTTTGTTGGCAACATCACATGCATGAAGAAGACTCAGCGGTGTGAAATTGAAGTGTATTTGCCGGGAAGATGGACAGAAGATGTTGGCAGAGATACATGGAGGCATATGTGGTCACCACATTGGCGCAAGAGCACTTGCCGGCAAAGCTTTCCGGCAAGGTTTCTTCTGGCCAGAAGCCCTCCAGGATGCAACTGCACAAGTAACAAAGTGTGAAGCGTGCCAGTTCCATTCCAAACAGATACACCAACCAGCTCAAGCTCTCCAGACGATCCCTTTATCCTGGCCCTTCTCGGTCTGGGGGCTCGACATCCTCGGCCCTTTCCCCGAGCCGCCGGGGCTTTGAATACTTGTATGTCATGAATCGACAAGTTCACAAAGTGGCGAAGTGGAACGATGAGGAAGGTGACAGACGATCGGCGATCAAGTTCTTGGTCAATTGTTTGCCATTTTGGGATTCCTAACAGAATCATCACCGACAATGGCACACAGTTCACGAGCCGCACCTTCATGCAGTACGCCCAAGATCTTGGCGCCAAGATCTGCTTTGCTTCTGTTGCTCATCCGAGAAGCAACGGTCAAGCAGAGAGAGCGAACGCCGAAGTGCTGCGGGGACTCAAGACCAGAACTTTCGACAAGCTGCGCAAATGTGGAAGAAACTGGATCAAGGAGCTGCTAGTGGTTCTTTGGTCGATCAGGACGACGCCAAATCGAGCCACTGGCCAGACACCTTTCGCTCTAGTCTATGGAGCAGAGGCAGTCCTCCCCACGGAACTCGTGTAAGGGTCACCTCGAGTGCTCGCCTATGATGAGCTTGAGCAAGCGCAGCTGCGACAAGATGACGCACTGCTCCTCGAGGAAGATCGTCTTGAGAGCTTCAGACGAGCTGCTCGTTACCAGCAAGCTTTGCGTCGCTACCATAGCCGCAAAGTTAATGCCGAAGCTTGAGGAAGGCGACCTTGTTCTTGGCGCATTCAATCCGCCAAGAATTCCAACAAGTTGGCCTTGAAGTGGGAAGGCCCTTATCGGGTGAAGCGAGTCACTAGGCCCGGCGCTGTCCGCCTTGAGACCGAAGATGGCGTTCCGGTGAGCAATTCCTGGAATATAGAACATCTTCGCAAGTTCTACCCATAAGGCGCGGTTGCCGGAACCCGTTCAAGCAACCACCCTTTAATACAAGTCTTGCCGCTGTTGCATGTAATCCTTTGTACAAAGCGGGCGCAGAACCGTGCATCAGTAAAGCCTATGTGTTGCGCACAACTCGTCAATACATGCCCACATAATCATATATGCATGTGTTTACCAACATTTTGTGCAGCATCCGCACCCGGTAAGTGATGATGAGCCATTAGGCTCCATAATTTTATTTTCTCTTCTTTCTTCTCAAACAAGAAGAAGGTTCATCCACCCACAAGTTCACCGGGGGGGGGGAGGAGAAGATAATGGTGTGGGCCGCCAAGCGTCGCTCGAGGAACTGTCGCCTTGCCGGAAAATGGACAACAGAAAAGCTAAGTTGCCAAAGTTTGAGCATTCGATTTTTTGAAGTTATTTTCCTTGAACGACCGCGCTTTGTATGGAAAACCTGTGCGCGAAGGGACCAAATCGTGACTGGTCGTGCCCTTACTTTGTTTCGAGTCCGCTCAACAACTTAAGTGAGCTGCGGCTAGTCCGCGACAAGGTTGCTTGTCGGTAGCGGCCCCTTGATAGGCTGCTGAAGTTCGCTTTTCGGCGCTTCATGACAAGGGTGCTGCACCGCAAGTTTTCTGAAAAGCGAGGGCAGTAACATAAAAAGCCAAGAGTCGAGTAAAGGAAGTAACATAGCAAATACTGCCCAGAATAAAGTTATATTACAAAAATAACTTATTGCGGCACTAGCTAAATTGTTCTCAGAACTGAAATAACAACGAAGAGGAGAAGAAGGGCGCGCCGGCACCCAAGCCCTGACAAGACAGAGTTGCCGGGGGCTGCGGCAAGCCAGAGTTGCCGGGGGCTGCGATATCAGATAAGCCTTTCGTCCCTTTTCAAGCATCCCTTTTTCATTAAAAAAACATTCTGCTCGGATACAGTCCGTGGAGAATGAAAAACATGAAAGAGAGGATTACAAGTTTTAAATGCGGATAAGGCCCGAAGGCTTACAAATTAAAAAGATAAGATGCCCGTAATCCTTTTCCTGTCCCTCTCTTGGGAGGTAGGTCAAGGAGGAAAGAAGGGCAAAGGGGCGCCTAGGCGAGCTACAGGTGCGAAGGCACCAAGAGAACATCCAGGGGCTCTCCAGGGCTTGCGGAGATGGCGGCGCCAAAGCGGGGCTCAAAGACGGGGCGGCAGGACGTCAGCATGCTGTCGAGGGCACTACGCCCTCGTACTCCGACTTGACGGCCTTGTCGCCATCCCTCTTCCCCTTCCGCAGCCTCCCTACGCCAGTCGCCCAAGGAGACGACCCCGGAGAGTTCAAGGAGCCGGCGACGCGGATGATGGGGTCGCCGGTGACGCACGAAGCGGCGCCCGACAACTAATCGGGCCCGCTACCCTCGCCGTCGCTGTCGCACTCCTCCTCGTCGCTCTCGCTCGAGGGGGAATCTTCGCTGTCGGAGGAGCTATCCACGTAGCACTTCGCTAGAGTACCGAGATCCCCGAAGACCTTGACGGAGAGGAGATCACCCTCCATTAACTTAAAATGGATGGTAAATCCCGCCCTTAGGCTGTGGATGCGAGTGAACGTCTTCCACCCACGATCAAGATACATCACATTAGGGGCTAGGAATACAACACGGACTCGCATGCCGCTGATTCCACAGCCCATCATGTGCAGTCTTAGTGTCTCGGGTGGATCCGACTCCATCGCGCTCGCGAACGGAGCTGGAAGCCGGAGGCGACGATGAGGCGCCCGGCGCAGCCTGACGAAGAACTCGCAAGGGTCGTCCCTGTATGGACTGCCGCAGGAGGGGAACCGCCGGGCGGCGGAGACGTGCGCCGCCCGTCCGCTTCTTCCCGGCGCCTCGACCTGCCCACGACCTCGCCCCCTCCCTCTTCCTCTTGTGGCTGGCTCTGCCACCCCGGGCGTGGGGTTGGGAGGGGAGCGCTGTCTGGTGGCGACCCTCGCTGCCACCGATGAAGAACCAAGGTTCCTTTTCTCCATGACGAATAAGAGAAAGGGGAGCAGAAGTTGAGGAAAGGAGGAGATGGGAGAGTGCGGGCTTCTGCGCTCCCCTTCCGCTCTTTTTAAAGAAGCAAGGTGGGGCCCCGCTCGGCAAATCAAGGCATAGGAAGAGCAGGGAATCGGGGCCGACCTGCTGCCTCTGCTCGCAACGGCCCAGTTTCCCACTCCCACCGTCCGCGACCCCAAGAGCATGGAGGCCACGTGGCAGGGATGCAGAACTGAGGCGACGGATGAGGCGACCTCGCACGCCGCCCACTTCCCCACGACACGCAATGACGCGCGTGCCCACGGGGAACGCGCGGATCTGAGTGGATTTAGTTTGGACCCAGGCCGCGTGCCCGTGCCTGTTTTGGGCCTCGCCAACAGCGCTCGGCACCGTGTATGGCCAGAACCGGGGCTCTGTCGGTGTACTAAAGTAGGGGTACCTTAGTACCCGAACTGCTGTCACGGGCGATCGCATGGCGTCCCGTGGCAAGCCTTGCAGGCGTCTGCCAAGACCCTCCGCGCCCTACAAAGTATCGAGACCCGACAAGAGGAGCTTGTCGGGAAGGCCTCAGTATAAAAAACAAGGCCCCGACAAGAGGATCTTGCCGGGAAGGCTTGGTGGGCGCCGAGCCCCCAAGCGCGACAAGGTTCCTACCGTGGCAAGGCGCTTGCCGGGGCGGGCGACCTCTCTTTATCTCCGCTCTAGCTCACCCGCCAACGTGTCACCACGGGCTCTCCCAATCTGGCGTGTCGACGGGCTGTGCAGCCAGCGGGGGTAGCGATAAGCGGCTACCGACAAGCTACCATCGTGGCAAGCGGAGGCGCACTTGCGGTCCCTGTTAATTTGTTGGGCGATCGAGACAGGCATTGATGACTTTTGTCCCTTGCCGTCGAGTTAGGTACAGATTCTGTACCTTTGTATAGTCGGTGTACCAACCTATGTTTTACTATCTTACCCTTGTCTACTTGCCACATGTGGTGACCCCTTGTGCCTATAAAAGGAGGCCCAAGTGCAACGTAGAAAGGGTTCGGTTCAGCTCCGGCTTAGGGGATTCTACCCATACGAAACCACACTCAGGCTAGGTCTTGTAGCTCCCATTGCTCCCTAGCAAGAACACAAGATAATCCACAAAGCAGCAGTAGGAGTATTATCTCTCCGGAGAGCTCCGAAGCTGGGTAAATCTGCTCGTGTGCATCGCCTCGATCCGCTCTTCGTGCAATCTCCGCCCCCCTCCGAACCACAAGGGACCCAGGTCCCGTAGGTGTTCGCGGGACATGATCAGCTCCTCCCCGACACAGAGGCCAGCCCAGAATTGCTGTTTTTTGCCTATTTCAGTGTTTCGAAGAAAAGGAATATCAAACGGAGTCCATAAGACCTGAAACTCCACGGAACCTATTTTTGGACCAGAAGAAGCCCGTTGATTACAGGAAGCTCACCAGGGGAGTCCCGGGCTGCCCACGAGGGTGGGGGGCGCGCCCACCCCCTTGGGGCACGCCCCCTACCTCGTGGCCAGCCCGGAAGTCCACAGGCGTCCTCCCTGCACCCATATATACTCTCGTACCCTAGAACTTCTAGAATGGAGATTGGATCAGAAGTTCCGCCGCCGCAAGCCTCTGTAGCCACGAAAAACCAATCGGGGCCCTCTCCGGCACCCTTCCGAAGGGGGCCATCATCACCGGTGGCCATGGAGGAGTATCCCGGAGGGGTCTTCATCACCATGAAGGCCAAGGACCAGAAGGTGGAGGCCATGGAGGAGGAAGCACAAGGGGGAGAACCTCTCCTCCTCTCTTCCGGTGGCGCCGGAGTGCCATCGGGAGGGGAATCATCACCACGGTGATCGTCTTCATCAACATCACCATCCTCATCTCTTTTACGCGGTCCACTCTCCCGCACCCCGCTGTAATCCCTACTTGAACATGGTGCTTTATGCCACATATTATGAACCAATGATGTGTTGCCATCCTATGATGTTTTGAGTAGATATCTTTTGTATTTTGGTTGATTGATGATCTAGATTGGTATGAGTTGTATGTTTTACTTTGGTGCTGTCCTATGGTGCCCTCCGTGTCGGCATAGCGTGAGGGATTCCGCTGTAGGGTGTTGCAATCGTTCATGATTCGCTTATAGTGGGTTGGTGAGTGGTGAAACACAAACCCAAGTAAGAGGATTGTTGTGTATGGGAATAAAGAGGACTTGATGCTTTAATGCTATGGTTGGGTTTTACCTTAGTGATCTTTAGTAGTTGCGGATGCTTGCTAGAGTTCCAATCATAAGTACATATGATCCAAGTAGAGAAAGTATGTTAGCTTATGGCTCTCCCTCATATGAAACTGCAATAGTGATTACCGGTCTTGTTAACAATTGCCTAGGACAATTCCGCACACCGATCCACCATTATTCCACACTCGGTATTTATAATATATAGTAATATATTCTAACTTTATGATAACAGCACCTACTTTCATATTTTAGCTCTCCGATACCATACAAAGTTACCCTCTTCATACCCACAACGTAGTTTTATTTCTCGTTGCTAGTTGGAAGCAAACATTTGGTGCACGTAGAGTCGTATCGGTGGAAGATAGGGCTTGAGAGAATATTGATCTTACCTTTAGCTCCTTGTGTGTTCGACACTCCATACTTATCACTTCCATCTTTGGAAAGTGCTACGATGATTCCTTGCACTTGGGGATTATCAGGACACCTAAGCCTCACATTAAATGCATCTTGTCCCGTAATACTAGCGATAGACTCCCGACACTGTAGCACTTTCCACCTCCTGTGTGCCACTGTGGCAGCCCCTTTAGCCTATAAAAGGAGGCCCATGGCACACAGAGAAAGGATTCGGCTCTTTATAACCTCGCAACACCTAGAGCTAGTTCGAGAGCTCAAGAACACTGAATACATCCACCAAAGCAGGACTAGGGTTTTACGCACCTTTGTGGCCCGAACCTTGGTAAAATCCCTTTGTGTTGTCTGCTGGTCCCGCTCTTCTCACGATCCCCGTGCCCCGCAACCGTAGAAGGGATTCCAGTGATCCCATAGGTGTCGTTTCCCACCGACAAACCCGAGGACACAGAATTGATTTTTCAACCAATTTAAATGCACTGGAGCATGTGCATGTAGTTCAAATTTGAATTATGCACATAAAATGCATTGAAAACTCAGTTAATGCATAAAAATGTCCAAACGAACCCCAGAAAATCACAAAAATTCACACAACAGTCCCGTTGTTCTTTGTTGACATGAGATTTTTTTTGAAAGCTATAAGAGGCAATGGATATCATTTCGTCTCCAAAGGTGGGACGTTGCCTACTGAAAACCATCATGCTTGTTGTGAGAAGCTCTAGTTTGTGAGAAGCATATACCCAAACCTGCCCCAAATGGAATAAAATTAGTACCACGGCATGTTGATGCCGCTCCATGATAGCATGCCAAGTTTCATGAATTTCAGACGAGTTTTGGATTTACTAGAATTTAAAAACCAGGCATCTCAATGTTTTGCCGGCAATCAACGGTGCCCCGGTGTTTGAAATTCATTCCCATTTCTTGCATGGGAACTAAGCATGCAACCATTGACACATATTTGATTTTTCATCCAATTTATATGCACTGGAGCATGCGCATGTAGTTCAAATTTGAATTATGCACATAAAATGCATTGAAAACTCATTTAATGCATAAAAATGTCCAAACGAACCCCGAAAAATCACAACAATTCACACAACACTCCTGTTGTTCTATGTTGACACGAGAAAAAAATTAAAAGAAATAAGAGGCAATGGATATCATTTCGTCCCCAAAGGTGGGACGTTCCCTACCGAAAACCATCATGCTTATTGCGAGAAGCATATACCCGAACCTGCCCCAAATGGGACAAATTTTGTACCACGGCACGTTGATGCCGCTCCATGATAGCATGCCAAGTTTCATGAATTTCAGACAAGTTTTAGATTTAGTAGAATTTAAAAACCAGGCATCTCAATGTTTTGCCGGCAATCAATGGTGCCCCGGTGTTTGAAATTCATTCACATTTCTTGCATGGGAACTAAGCATGCACCCATTGACACGGATTTGATTTTTCACCAATTTATATGCACTGCAGCATGTGCATGTAGTTCAAATTTGAATTATGCAAATAAAATGCATTGAAAACTCAGCTAATGCATAAAAATGTCCAAATGAACCCCGAAAAATCACAAAAATTCACACAACACTCCTATTGTTCTATGTTGACACGAGAAAAAATTGAAAGCAATAAGAGGCAATGGTTATCGTTTCGTCTCCAAACGTGGGACGTTCCCTACCGAAAACTATCATGCTTGTTGTGAGAAGCTCCGGTTTGTGAGAAGCATATACCCAAACCTGCCCCAAATGGGATAAAATTTGTACCACGGCATGTTGATGCCACTACATAATAGCATGCCAAGTTTCATGAATTTCAGACGAGTTTTGTATTTACTAGAATTTAAAAACAAGGCATCTCAATGTTTTGCCGAGAATCAACAGTGCCCCGGTATTTGAAATTCATTCCCATTTCTTGTATGGGACCTAAGCATGCACCCAAGGACACAAATTTGATTTTTCAACCAATTTATATGGACTTGAGCATGTGCATGTAGTTCAAATTTGAATTATGCACATAAAATGCATTGAAAACTCAGTTAATGCATAAAAATGTCCAAACGAACCCCAAAAATCACAAAAATTCACACAACACTCCTGTTGTTCTTTGTTGACACAAGGAAAAGCTTCAAAGCAATAAGAGGCAATGGATATTGTTTCGTCCCCAAAGGTGGGACGTTCCCTACCGAAAACCATCATGCTTGTTGTGAGAAGCAACGGTTTGTGAGAAGCATATACCCAAACCTGCCCCAAATGGGACAAAATCTGTACCACGACATGTTGATGCCGCTCCTTGATAGCATGCCAAGTTTCATGAATTTCAGACAAGTTTTGAATTTACTAGAATTTAAAAACCAGGCATCTCAATGTTTTGCCGGCAATCAACGGTGCCCCAGTGTTTGAAATTCATTCCCATTTCTTGCATGGGACCTAAGCATGCACCCAAGGACACAGAATTGATTTTTCAACCAATTTAAATGCACTATAGCATGTGCATGTAGTTCAAATTTGAATTATGCACATAAAATGCATTTAAAACTCAGTTAATGCATAAAAATGTCCAAACGAACCCCAAAAAATCACAAAAATTCACACAACACTCCTGTTGTTATTTGGTGACAAGAGAAAAAAAATTTGAAGCCTATAAGAGGCAATGGATATCGTTTCGTCCCCAAAGTTGGGACGTTGCCTTCCGAAAATCATCATGCTTGTTGTGTGAAGCTCCGGTTTGTGAGAAGCATATATACCCAAACCTGCCCCAAATGGGACAAAATTTGTACCACAACATGTTAATGGTGCTATATGATAGCATGCCAAGTTTCATGAATTTCAGACGAGCTTTGGATTTACCAGAATCTAAAATCCAGGCATCTCAATCTCTTGCCGGCAATCAACGGTGCCTCGGTGTTTGAATTTTCATTCCCATTTATTGCATGGGACGTAAGCATGCATCCAAGGACACGGGTTTGATTTTTCAACCAATTTATATGGACTGGAGCATGTTCATGTAGTTAGAATTTGAATTATGCACATAAAATGCATTGAAAACTCAGTTAATGCAAAAAAATGTCCAAACGAACCCTGAAAAATCACAAAAATTCACACAACACTCCTGTTGTTCTTTGTTGACACGAGGAAAAGTTTGAAAGCAATAAGAGGCAATGGATATCATTTCGTCCCCAAAGGTGGGACGTTCCCTACCGAAAACCATCATGCCTGTTGTGAGAAGCTCCGGTTTGTGAGAAGCATATACCCAAACCTGCCCCAAATGGGACAAAATATGTACCACGACATGTTGATGCCGCTCCTTGATAGCATGCCGAGTTTCATGAATTTCAGACAAGTTTTGGATTTACTAGAATTTAAAAACTAGGCATCTCAATGTTTTGTCGGCAATCAACGGTGCCCCAGTGTTTGAAATTCATTCTCATTTTTTGCATGGGACCTAAGCATGCACCCAAGGACACAGAATTGATTTTTCAACCAATTTAAATGCACTATAGCGTGTGCATGTAGTTCAAACTTGAATTATGCACATAAAATGCATTGAAAACTCAGCTAATGCATAAAAATTTGAATGCAATGAGAGGCAATGGATATCGTTTTGTCCCCAATGGTGGGACGTTCCCTACCGAAAACCATCATGGTTGTTGCGAGAAGCTCCGGTTTGTGAGAAGCATATACCCAAACCTGCCCCAAATGGGACAAAATTTGCACCACGGCACGTTGATGCCGCTCCATTATAGCATGCCAAGCTTGATGAATTATAGACGAGTTTTGGATTTACTAGAATTTAAAATCCAGGCATCTCAATGTTTTGCCGGCAATCAACGGTGCCCCGGTGTTTGAAATTCATTCCCATTTCTTCCATCGGACCTAAGCATGCACCCAAGGACACATATTTGATTTTTCAACAAATTTATAAGCATGCGCATGTAGTTCAAATTTGAATTATGCACATAAAATGCATTGAAAACTCAGCTAATGCATAAAAATGTCCAAATGAACCCGAAAAATCACAAAAATTCATACAACACTCCTGTTGTTCTATGTTGACACGAGAAAAATAATTGAAAGCAATAATAGGCAATTGATATCGTTTCGTCCCCAAAGGTAGGACGTTCCCTACCGAAAGCCATCATGCTTGTTTTGAGAAGCTCCGGTTTGTGAGAAGCATATACCCAAACCGGCGCAATGGGATAAAATTTGTACCACGGCATGTGGATGCCGCTCCATGATAGCATGCCAAGTTTCATGAATTTCAGACGAGTCTTGGATTTACTAGAGTTTAAAAACCAGGCATTTCAATGTTTTGCCTGCCATCAACGGTGCCCTGGTGTTTGAAATTCATTCCCATTTCTTGAATGGGACCTAAGCATGCAGTCAAGGACACAGATTTGATTTTTCAACCAGTTTATATGCACTGGAGCATGTGCATGTAGTTCAAATTTGAATTACGCACAAAAATGCATTGAAAACTAAGTTAATGCATAAAAATGTCCAAACGAACCCCGAAAAATCACAAAAATTCACACAACACTCCTGTTGTTCTATGTTGACACGAGGAAAAAATTTGAAAGCAATAAGAGGCAATGGATATTGTTTCGCCCCAAAGGTGGGACGTTCCCTACCGAAAACCATCATGCTTGTTGTGAGAAACTCCGGTTTGCGAGAAGCATATACCCATACCTGCCCCAAATGGGACAAAATTTGTACCATGCCATGTTGATGCCGCTCCATGATAGCATGCCTAGTTTCATGAATTTCAGACAAGTTTTGGATTTACTAGAATCTAAAATCCAGACATCTCAATGTTTTGCAGGCAATCAACGGTGCCCCGGTGTTTGAATTTTCATTCCCATTTCTTGCATGGGACCTAAGCATGCACCCAAGGACACAGATTTGATTTTTCAACCAATTTATATGCACTGGAGCATGTGCATGTAGTTCAAATTTGAATTATGCACAAAAAATGCATTGAAAACTCAGTTAATGCATACAAATGTCCAAACGAATCCCGAAAAATCACAAAACTTCTCACAACACTCCTGTTGTTCTATGTTGACATGAGAAAAAAATTTGAAAGCAATAAGAGGCAATAGATATCGTTTCGTCCCCAATGGTGGGACGTTCCCTACCGAAAACCATCATGCTTGTTGTGAGAAGCTCCGGTTTGTGAGAAGCATATACCCAAACCTGCCCAATGGGATAAAATTTGTACCACGGTATGTTGATACTGCTCCATGATAGCATGCCAAGTTTCATGAATTTCAGACAAGTTTTGGATTTACTAGAATCTAAAATCCAGGCATCTCAATGTTTTGCAGGCAATCAACGGTGCCCCGGTGTTTGAATTTTCATTCCCATTTCTTGCATGGGACCTAAGCATGCACCCAAGGACACAGATTTGATTTTTCAACCAATTTATATGCACTGGATCATGTGCATGTAGTTCAAATTTAAATAATGCACATAAAATGCATTGAGAACTCAGTTAATGCATAAAAATGTCCAAACGAACCCCGAAAAATCACAAACATACACACTACACTCCAGTTGTTCTATGTTAACATGAGAAAAAAATTTGAAAGCGATAAGAGGCAATAGATATTGTTTCGTCCCCAATGGTGGGACGTTCCCTACCGAAAACCATCATGCTTGTTGTGAGAAGCTCCGGTTTGTGAGAAGCATATACCCAAACCTGGCCAAAGGGATAAAATTTGTACCATGCCATGTTGATGCCGCTCCATGATAGCATGCCTAGTTTCATGAATTTCAGACAAGTTTTGGATTTACTAGAATCTAAAATCCAGACATCTCAATGTTTTGCAGGCAATCAACGGTGCCCCGGTGTTTGAATTTTCATTCCCATTTCTTGCATGGGACCTAAGCATGCACCCAAGGACACAGATTTGATTTTTCAACCAATTTATATGCACTGGAGCATGTGCATGTAGTTCAAATTTGAATTATGCACAAAAAATGCATTGAAAACTCAGTTAATACATACAAATGTCCAAACGAATCCCGAAAAATCACAAAACTTCTCACAACACTCCTGTTGTTTTATGTTGACATGAGAAAAAAATTTGAAAGCAATAAGAGGCAATAGATATTGTTTCGTCCCCAATGGTGGGACGTTCCCTAACGAAAACCATCATGCTTGTTGTGAGAAGCTCCAGTTTGTGAGAAGCATATACCCAAACCTGCCCCAAATGGGACCAAAATTGCACCACGACACGTTGATGCCGCTCCATTATAGCATGCCAAGCTTGATGAATTACAGACGAGTTTTGGATTTACTAAAATCTAAAAACCAGGCATCTCAATGTTTTGCCGGTAGTCAACGGTGCCCCGGTGTTTGAAATTCATTCCCATTTCTTGCATGGGACCTAAGCATGCACCCAAGGACACAGATTCGATTTTTCAACCAATTTACATGCACTGGAGCATGTGCATGTAGTGCATATTTGAATTGTGCACATAAAATGCATTGAAAACTCAGTTAATGCATAAAAATGTCCAAACGAACACGAAGAATCACAAAAAATCACACAACACTCCTGTTGTTCTATGTTGACACGAGAAAAATAATTGAAAGCAATAATAGGCAATGGACATCGTTTCGTCCCCAAAGGTAGGATGTTCCCTACCGAAAACCATCATGCTTGTTGTGAGAAGCTCCGGTTTGTGAGAAGCATATACCCAAACCTGCCCAAAGGGATAAAATTTGTACCACGGTATGTTGATACTGCTCCATGATAGCATGCCAAGTTTCATGAATTTCAGACAAGTTTTGGATTTACTAGAATCTAAAATCCAGGCATCTCAATGTTTTGCAGGCAATCAATGGTGCCCCGGTGTTTGAATTTTCATTCCCATTTCTTGCATGGGACCTAAGCATGCACCCAAGGACACAGATTTGATTTTTCAACCAATTTATATGCACTGGATCATGTGCATGTAGTTCAAATTTAAATAATGCACATAAAATGCATTGAGAACTCAGTTAATGCATAAAAATGTCCAAACGAACCCCGAAAAATCACAAACATACACACAACACTCCAGTTGTTCTATGTTAACATGAGAAAAAATTTGAAAGCGATAAGAGGCAATAGATATTGTTTCGCCCCAAAGGTGGGACGTTCCCTACCGAAAACCATCATGCTTGTTGTGAGAAACTCCGGTTTGCGAGAAGCATATACCCATACCTGCCCCAAATGGGACAAAATTTGTACCATGCCATGTTGATGCCGCTCCATGATAGCATGCCTAGTTTCATGAATTTCAGACAAGTTTTGGATTTACTAGAATCTAAAATCCAGACATCTCAATGTTTTGCAGGCAATCAACGGTGCCCCGGTGTTTGAATTTTCATTCCCATTTCTTCCATCAGACCTAAGCATGCACCCAAGGACACAGATTTGATTATTTCAACAAATTTATATGCACTGGAGCATGTGCATGTAGTTCAAATTTGAATTATGCACAAAAAATGCATTGAAAACTCAGTTAATACATACAAATGTCCAAACGAATCCCGAAAAATCACAAAACTTCTCACAACACTCCTGTTGTTTTATGTTGACATGAGAAAAAAATTTGAAAGCAATAAGAGGCAATAGATATTGTTTCGTCCCCAATGGTGGGACGTTCCCTACCGAAAACCATCATGCTTGTTGTGAGAAGCTCCAGTTTGTGAGAAGCATATACCCAAACCTGCCCCAAATGGGACCAAAATTGCACCACGACACGTTGATGCCGCTCCATTATAGCATGCCAAGCTTGATGAATTACAGACGAGTTTGGATTTACTAAAATCTAAAACCAGGCATCTCAATGTTTTGCGGTAGTCAACGGTGCCCGGTGTTTGAAATTCATTCCCATTTCTTGCATGGGACCTAAGCATGCACCCAAGGACCTGATTAGATTTTTCAACCAATTTACATGCACTGGAGCATGTGCATGTAGTGCATATTTGAATTGTGCACATAAAATGCATTGAAAACTCAGTTAATGCATAAAAATGTCCAAACGAACACGAAGAATCACAAAAAATCACACAACACTCCTGTTGTTCTATGTTGACACGAGAAAAATAATTGAAAGCAATAATAGGCAATGGATATCGTTTCGTCCCCAAAGGTAGGACGTTCCCTACCGAAAACCATCATGCTTGTTGTGAGAAGCTCCGGTTTGTGAGAAGCATATACCCAAACCTGCCCAATGGGATAAAATTTGTACCACGGTATGTTGATACTGCTCCATGATAGCATGCCAAGTTTCATGAATTTCAGACAAGTTTTGGATTTACTAGAATCTAAAATCCAGGCATCTCAATGTTTTGCAGGCAATCAACGGTGCCCCGGTGTTTGAATTTTCATTCCCATTTCTTGCATGGGACCTAAGCATGCACCCAAGGACACAGATTTGATTTTTCAACCAATTTATATGCACTGGATCATGTGCATGTAGTTCAAATTTAAATAATGCACATAAAATGCATTGAGAACTCAGTTAATGCATAAAAATGTCCAAACGAACCCCGAAAAATCACAAACATACACACAACACTCCAGTTGTTCTATGTTAACATGAGAAAAAAAATTGAAAGCGATAAGAGGCAATAGATATTGTTTCGTCCCCAATGGTGGGACGTTCCCTACCGAAAACCATCATGCTTGTTGTGAGAAACTCCGGTTTGCGAGAAGCATATACCCAAACCTGCCCCAAATGGGACAAAATTTGCATCTCAATGTTTTGCAGGCATGTTGATGCCGCTCCATGATAGCATGCCAAGTTTCATGAATTTCAGACGAGTTTTTGATTTACTAGAATTTAAAAACCAGGCATCTCAATGTTTTGCCGGCAATCAACGGTGCCCCAGTGTTTGAAATTCATTCCCATTTCTTGCATGGGACCTAAGCATGCACCCAAGGACACATATTTGATTTTTTTAAATTTGAACTACATGAGAAAAAAATTTGAAAGCAATAAGAGGCAATAGATATTGTTTCGTCCCCAATGGTGGGACGTTCCCTACCGAAAACCATCATGCTTGTTGTGAGAAGCTCCAGTTTGTGAGAAGCATATACCCAAACCTGCCCCAAATGGGACCAAAATTGCACCACGACACGTTGATGCCGCTCCATTATAGCATGCCAAGCTTGATGAATTACAGACGAGTTTTGGATTTACTAAAATCTAAAAACCAGGCATCTCAATGTTTTGCCGGTAGTCAACGGTGCCCCGGTGTTTGAAATTCATTCCCATTTCTTGCATGGGACCTAAGCATGCACCCAAGGACACAGATTAGATTTTTCAACCAATTTACATGCACTGGAGCATGTGCATGTAGTGCATATTTGAATTGTGCACATAAAATGCATTGAAAACTCAGTTAATGCATAAAAATGTCCAAACGAACACGAAGAATCACAAAAAATCACACAACACTCCTGTTGTTCTATGTTGACACGAGAAAAATAATTGAAAGCAATAATAGGCAATGGATATCGTTTCGTCCCCAAAGGTAGGACGTTCCCTACCGAAAACCATCATGCTTGTTGTGAGAAGCTCCGGTTTGTGAGAAGCATATACCCAAACCTGCCCAATGGGATAAAATTTGTACCACGGTATGTTGATCTGCTCCATGATAGCATGCCAAGTTTCATGAATTTCAGACAAGTTTTGGATTTACTAGAATCTAAAATCCAGGCATCTCAATGTTTTGCAGGCAATCAACGGTGCCTGTGTGTTTGAATTTTCATTCCCATTTCTTGCATGGGACCTAAGCATGCACCCAAGGACACAGATTTGATTTTTCAACCAATTTATATGCACTGGATCATGTGCATGTAGTTCAAATTTAAATAATGCGCATAAAATGCATTGAGAACTCAGTTAATGCATAAAAATGTCCAAACGAACCCCGAAAAATCACAAACATACACACAACACTCCAGTTGTTCTATGTTAACATGAGAAAAAAATTTGAAAGCGATAAGAGGCAATAGATATTGTTTCGTCCCCAATGGTGGGTCGTTCCCTACCAAAAACCATCATGCTTGTTGTGAGAAGCTCCGTTTTGTGAGAAGCATATACCCAAACCTGCCCCAAATGGGACAAAATTTGCACCACGGCACGTTGATATCGCTCCATTATAGCATGCCAAGCTTGATGAATTACAGACGAGTTTTGGATTTACTAGAATTTAAAAACCAGGCATCTCAATGTTTTGCCGGAAATCAACGGTGCCCCGGTGTTTGAAATTCATTCCCATTTCTTCCATCGGACCTAAGCATGCACCCAAGGACACAGATTTGATTTTTCAACAAATTTATATGCACTGAAGCATGCCCATGTAGTTCAAATTTGAATTATGCACATAAAACGCATTGAAAACTCAGCTAATGCATAAAAATGTCCAAATGAACCCGAAAAATCACAAAAATTCACACAACACTCCTGTTGTTCTATGTTGACATGAGAAAAAAATTGAAAGCAATAAGAGGCAATGGATATCGTTTCGTCCCCAAAGGTGGGACGTTCCCTACCGAAAACCATCATGCTTGTTGTGAGAAGCTCCGGTTTGTGAGAAGCATATACCCAAACCTGCCCAATGGGATAAATTTGTACCACGGCATGTTGATGCCGCTCCATGATAGCATGCCAAGTTTCATGAATTTCAGACGAGTTTTTGATTTACTAGAATTTAAAAACCAGGCATCTCAATGTTTTGCCGGCAATCAACGGTGCCCCAGTGTTTGAAATTCATTCCCATTTCTTGCATGGGACCTAAGCATGCACCCAAGGACACAGATTTGATTTTTTTAACCAGTTTAGATGCACTGGAGCATGTGCATGTAATTCAAATTTGAATTACGCACATAAAATGCATTGAAAACTAAGTTAATGCATAAAAATGTCCAAATGAACCCAGAAAAATCACAAATATTCACACAACACTCCTATTGTTCTATTTTGACAACAGGAAAAAAATTGAAAGCAATAAGAGGCAATGGATATCGTTTCGTCCCCAAAGGTGGGACGTTCCCTACCGAAAACCATCATGCTTGTTGTGAGAAGCTCCGGTTTGTGAGAAGCATATACCCAAACCTGCCCCAAATGGGACAAAATTTGCACCACGGCACGTTGATATCGCTCCATTATAGCATGCCAAGCTTGATGAATTACAGACGAGTTTTGGATTTACTAGAATTTAAAAACCAGGCATCTCAATGTTTTGCCGGCAATCAACGGTGCCCCGGTGTTTGAAATTCATTCCCATTTCTTCCATCGGACCTAAGCATGCACCCAAGGACACAGATTTTATTTTTCAACAAATTTATATGCACTGAAGCATGCCCATGTAGTTCAAATTTGAATTATGCACATAAAACGCATTGAAAACTCAGCTAATGCAAAAAAATGTCCAAATGAACCCGAAAAATCACAAAAATTCACACAACACTCCTGTTGTTCTATGTTGACATGAGAAAAAAATTGAAAGCAATAAGAGGCAATGGATATCGTTTAGGTCCCCAAAGGTGGGACGTTCCTACGAAAACCATCATGCTTGTTGTGAGAAGTTCCGGTTTGTGAGAAGCATATACCCAAACCTGCCCAATGGGATAAAATTTGTACCACGGCATGTTGATGCCGCTCCATGATAGCATGCCAAGTTTCATGAATTTCAGACGAGTTTTTGATTTACTAGAATTTAAAAACCAGGCATCTCAATGTTTTGCCGGCAATCAACGGTGCCCCAGTGTTTGAAATTCATTCCCATTTCTTGCATGGGACCTAAGCATGCACCCAAGGACACAGATTTGATTTTTTTAACCAGTTTAGATGCACTGGAGCATGTGCATGTAATTCAAATTTGAATTACGCACATAAAATGCATTGAAAACTAAGTTAATGCATAAAAATGTCCAAATGAACCCAGAAAAATCACAAATATTCACACAACACTCCTATTGTTCTATTTTGACAACAGGAAAAAATTTGAAAGCAATAAGAGGCATTGGATATCTTTTCGCCCCAAAGGTGGGACGTTCCATACCGAAAACCATCATGCTTGTTGTGAGAAACTCCGGTTTGTGAGAAGCATATACCCAAACCTGCCCCAAATGGGACAAAATTTGAACCACGGCATGTTGATGCCGCTCCATGATAGCATGCCAAGTTTCATGAATTTCAGACAAGTTTTGGATTTACTAGAATCTAAAATCCAGGCATCTCGATGTTTTGCCGGCAATCAACGGTTCCCCGGTGTTTGAATTTTCATTCCCATTTCTTCCATCGGACCTAAGCATGCACTCAAGGACACAGATTTGATTATTTCAACAAATTAATATGCACTGGAGCATGCGCATGTAGTTCAAATTTGAATTATGCACATAAAATGCATTGAAAACTCAACTAATGCATAAAAATGTCCAAATGAACCTGAAAATACACAAAAATTCACACAACACTCCTGTTGTTCTATGTTGACACGAGAAAAATAAATTGAAAGCAATAAGAGCCAATTAATATCGTTTCGTCCCCAAAGGTGGGACGTTCCCTACCGAAAACCATCATGCTTGTTTTGAGAAGCTCCGGTTTGTGAGAAGCATATACCCGAACCTGCCCAATGGGATAAAATTTGTACCACGGCATATTGATGCCGCTCCATGATAGCATGCCAAGTTTCATGAATTTCAGACGAGTTTTGGATTTACTAGAATTTAAAAACCAGGCATCTCAATGTTTTCCCGGCAATCAACGGTGCCCCAGTGTTTGAAATTCATTCCCATTTCTTGCATGGGACCTAAGCATGCACCCAAGGACACAGATTTGATTTTTCAACCAGTTTATATGCACTGGAGCATGTGCATGTTGTTCAAATTTGAATTACGCACATAAAATGTATTGAAAATTAAGTTAATGCATAAAAATGTCCAAATGAACCCCAAAAAATCACAAAAATTCACACAACACTCCTGGTGAACTATGTTGACACGAGGAAAAAATTTGAAAGCAATAAGAGGCAATGGATATTGTTTCGCCCCAAAGGTGGGACGTTCCCTACCGAAAACCATCATGCTTGTTGTGAGAAATTTGTACCACATCATGTTGATGCCGCTCCATGATAGCATTCCAAGTTTCATGAATTTCAGACAAGTTTTGGATTTACTAGAATCTAAAATCCAGGCATCTCAATGTTGTGCCGGCAATCAACACTACAAAAAAGATACACTTCCGTGATGATACGTGTTTGTCACAGTAGGTCGCGTTTTTTGTCATGCATGTATATCCATGACAAATTTATGAAAAAATCAAGATAGTCATACCTGTGCTGTAGTAGAAGTGTTCCATGACATTACAAAAATTATCATCACGGAAGTGTCCACTTCCATGACGATAAATCGCACGTCACAGAACGGCTTTCGTCAGGGGTGACCGACACGTGGCATCCACCGTAACGGAACGCTGTTAAGCTATCGGGTCGGGTTTTGGATCCGATAACCCGTTAACAGCCCCGACCAATGGGGATTTTCCACATGTAAAATCATCATTGGCTGGAGGAAACACGTGTCGGCTCACCGTTGGGACAGATGTCATCCGCTCATTGTTCCGAAGGCGCCTATGATACGGCGACACGTGGCATGGCCCAACAAAGGCCAATTCCTGTGAAAAGACCGGCCCGTTTGACTTGGTCAAAAGTTGGCGGGCCGGCCCACGAAAAGCCTGTTAACGACATGTTCGCATATAGCCCATTTACAGCCCGCTAACCCAGGTCCCGTTACGCCCTATCCGAATTAGGCCCAGTAGCGTCATCTGGGCTGTCCAATATGATTCAGCCTGTTTTAACTTTCGGCCCGTGTGTGGCCCATGACTTCTTTCGGCCCATATGAGGACCTTTGTAACTCTTGGCCCATTAACGGCCCGTGGTGAAACTGGCCCGTAATGAATAGTGTATCACTTTAAACCCATTAATGGCCCGTTATTCCATTGGGCCGTTTCCAGCCCAAATTATCTTTTGGCCTTCTCAGGGCCCATTGATTCTTGGGCTCATTTGCAGCATTCGGTTACATACGGCCCGTTACTGTCATTTTCTGCTTGTGGGCCAAATTCAGCCCGTCGTTACAGTCGGCCCGTTTGCGGACCGTTAATACGTTGGTCCGTTTTCATGTCAAAAAAAACCCGTTGGGCTGTTTTCATAGAGTTATCAAATACGGCCTATTAACGGCCCGTTATGATCCACGAATAGTACGGCCCATGATTGGCGAAATGATGATACGCCCCGTAGAAGGCCCATGTATCCTACGGCCCGTATGAGTCCCATGGATAGTATGGCCCGTAGAAGGCCCATGGACCCTATGGCCCTTAGAAGGCCCATTGATCCCTAAGGCCCGTATAGAAGGCCGATGGATCCTACGGCCCGTATAGAAGGCCAATGGTCCTACGGCCGAACGAAGGCCCATGGATCATCTGACTGCGCAGGAGGCCCATGGTTACAACAGTCCGTGTGTTGCCATGATTATTTTGGCCTAGTTACCAAAAATAGGCTATTGTGGCCACTAGAAAAACACAGAAAAAGAACTGCAGTGACTACAAGCAAACAACTAAACAAGACAATAAGGAAACTTAATAAGCAAGCAATTAAGGCTAGCCTATTACCGCTATTACACATATTACATCCACTGGGCATCAAAGTTCGCCACTAGTGCAAATATAGGGAACAAAGCAGCATATTACATACACTTGGCCGTCAAAATTGGCCACCAGTGCAAATAAACGGCAGCAAAACAAAGCATAACTGAAACAACGGAAGAGCTCAAGAAATGTTATCCAGGTATCCACAATGTTGGCAATAAGCTTAGCAAGCTGATTAGCTTTGTCTGTTTGGCGCTAAAATCCTCCAACGCTTGTTTGTTGCACCGAAAGTATGCATCTGAATGCTCCAGGACTTCCATGATCCTTCCGCTTCTTGTCACAGCACAACTGATCGATGTATTTAAGCTTGTAGTTGAGACTCAAGAAACCGAACTGATTCGGACAGTGAGTTTGAATAGCTTGTGCATGCGGTAGTGGCCAGTAACTCGAACACTAAACCAAGACAGGACTTTGGGTTGTCTCGCTGTCTTCAAGATAGTCTTCCTTAGCTGTTTTATCAGCTTTGTTGGAGACCAACAAGGATGTGTCACCATCCTATGAACCTTATCTGCATTACTTCCTTTACCATTGCTTAATAAGGCACTCTTCCCCAATATTCTGTCAGCATTCTAAAACAAGAAACAAGTAGACAAATAACAAGTTTAGCATGTACTAGTATATGAAACACATTTCGGTGAACAAGTTCATTAGTAAGGTGGATAGGATTAAACTACCAAGTCTTCTATTGCCAAGTACTAGTACATAATAAAAGCATCAAACAAACATATATCTATGTCCTATGGTCACTACATTGTCTTGCCAAATCAAAATAGAGACACGGTTCAAATCATATCAGTTCAAGACAAAGCAGCAGTGAAAGAATACAAAGCGTGGGAAACTACACGGCACAACAAGATTTCAGATGGGTACCACGGGTCTACATGTACAACAACACTATTGGCTCTGTTGTGATGCTAGTAATGTGCATGATATGAAAGTCAACTGTATACACAATTGAAATTGAAATCAAAAGAGCTATTGATAAGAGCAAACCTGTTAAAGAAACATGCGTGAACATACCTGCCGTGCCATTGGAGTTTCGATTGGATCCTTAAATTTAAAAATAAGTTTGTATGAGTAAATACAATGATACAAGAGCAAAGCAATCATAGTTAAAAAAAGGAGCACCTAAGCGAGCGCTTAAGCGTGCCTAGGCTCTAGGCGTTGGCAAAACGCATTGCGCATAACTACGCTTAATCTGTGCATAACTGTGCATAAGCATGCGCTTTGGTCAGTAAAGTGCAAGGCGGTGGCAAAACGCACAATTAACGCCTAGCGCTTTTTTGAACTATGATAGCAATGGAATCATAAATTAGAACAGTTGTTCTTGAGGTTTAGGCACTTGTTCTACATGAGCAGTACTGAAGAAGACGCAAGAATATAATACTTAAAAATATAAAATGAGCTCATAGACCTTACCACATTCTCGGTTCGGGACCCGTCTGAACAAAGCGTCCCAGTCATCGTCTAGTAAATGTGTCTCGGGAGAGCGTAAGGGAATTTGATGAGTTTCTTTGCCGGTGAAGTACGTTTTCTTGAGTAACTCCGATCGCCACCAAGCATTCTTGAAGATAGCAGAGGTATTAGCACAGGTTACCTCATCACGAGTTTCCAAATCGGTCCTTCTCTATAGAGAAAAATGGGAAAATTTGTTGTATTATAACCATCATGGAGGTAGGATGTATGGGACGAAGCAAAGTAATTGCCATGAATAACATTACTTACACATAACTCTTGGACAAACACTGAATCGGCATTTTCCTTCATCTTGATATAATATTTCCAAGATGGGAAGATACGCTTTATACGATTTAACAACATCAAATGCGATAGATGCTAAACTACGATTGGCGGTTGTGCTTCCTCCACGGAATAGGCGTACTAAGCTGGTGGAGCTGGGGTTCGCCGTGATAATCCTGGCCCTTTGGGCACTGGAGCTTCCCTACTAACTGCTTTTGTTTGGGAGCTCTGTGGTGGAGTTGGTCTTGTGTCTTGAGGAACTGGGTTACTATCGGCTGGGGTTGGGTTTAGATTGGGTGAAGCTGGTTCTCTGTCCATCGCAGTAGGGGTACAATCTGCGAGAGTTTGGGTTATGTGTGGTAGGGCTGGTTCTTGTGCATGTACAACCGGGGTGCTATCTCCACCAATAGGTAGCACTGTTTTAGTTTAAGACCGTGCTTTTATTCCGCTAGATACTGGCATCACCCGCTCCAATTCAAATGGATGATAAACAGGAAACATAGTTGAATGTACAGACATTGTATGAGAGATAGATGCAATAGATAGTGTGGAAAAAAGAGGGCATGAAATAGTTGACATGTATATTGTTTAACTAAAACGGATAGCATGACATAATTTCACATATATGATGTCTATCTAAACTGGATAGCATAGCATAACATAATTCAAAGATATGATGAATAACAAAACAGGACCGCATGACATAATTCACCTACATGTTATCTAAGTAATCAGGATCACATCATTTAATTCACATATGTGATTTATATGCTAAACAGAGGGCATTAGATTTGATGTTTGAACTAAGAACATGGTGTTGAATATTGTGTATATGATGTCTAAACTTTGCAATGCAAGACACCGTACGCATGATATATGCAGTATAACCGTGCCAAGTTAGAGCATACACCTCAGTAGGGGAATAGGACTGGTCATCTGTCACTGAATCCATCTCTGAGGAGCTATCGGGACCCAACAAGAGATCTGCTTCGACCGGTAGCACTGTCTGCTCTGAAAGCCTTGTTTTCACTCCAGATTTTTCAATCTCCCACCCAAATGGCTGATTCACAGGAAGAGTAGTTTAATGTACAAACATTGTCGACTAATGGAAATATAATGAAGAAAAGGATGGGCAAGATATCATTCAAATATATGATGCCTGGTTAAACAGGATGGCATTGCACATTTCACATATATTATGGCTGGCTAAAAGACATGAGACTGCATAATGCCCATATATGATATAGAAACTAAACAGGTGGCATTACAGAACATGTCTAAACTAAGCAGATGACATATATGATGTCAAAAGTAGGAACTGCAAGGCACCATATGCATGATATGACTAACATCATCATGCCAAGGTAGAGCAAACACCTTGGGGGTAAATAGGAGTGGTCAGCGGCGTATGAATCCGCCTCAGAACAGATATCTTCCTCTGGATTATAATCTGGAGAGGGGTGGGGAGGGTTTGCCATTGAACCCACCATGGGCGATGTCGCATGACATTGTATTGCCAGCATAAAACTCTTCTCTTTTTCTCTACATGTTCAGCATCACTGTGTACAATATCTGACATGCATACGAAAAAATATGGTGAGATTATGTAAGGAGAGCATGCAGAAATTTAGGGTGATGGTAACAACCAGTGGATGGATCCAAAAATAATGATAGCAGGCTGATGATTGCTTTAAATTAATAAAAATACAGATGATGATTGCTTTACTATTTGTTTCCCACCCAAGATGAACAACATAGGCATACCCTAGGTGAACCAGATATTAGACAGACATACTATTCATTGCTGCCTCGATATGTGCCCCACAACTAATTTAGAACTCAAGTTTGAACATGAATTTGGACCTGAGTTGGGAGTCCAAGAGCTGAACATGACGATAAAGTAGCAAGTAAGTTTAAGCAATGCATAACATAAGCATAAACAAAATAGTGCGACCTCTCTTGTGGACCCGTGTACTCCTCAGGTTCATCTGCTGAGTCGATGATGCCGATGCCGTTGGGGTGCGTGCCGGCGGCAGGGAAGGAGATCTG
This sequence comes from Aegilops longissima, assembly GCA_021605205.1. Taxonomy (NCBI): domain Eukaryota; kingdom Viridiplantae; phylum Streptophyta; class Magnoliopsida; order Poales; family Poaceae; genus Aegilops; species Aegilops longissima. The sequence goes on from JAHIAM010003883.1 coordinate 103,553, forward strand.
ACGCGGCAAAAGACAGTCAGGAGTCGTGATGTCTGGTTTGGTGGATGCTTCTGTCGATGGAGCAGCTCAGGTGAGGTGGAAGATGTCGCGGCAGGAGCAGGACAAACCACACAAAGTTCCCTTCGACACGTACCTGTAACTGAAGTAATTCTGTAAGGGCTCATTTGGCTTGCATGATTCTTAAAATGCAGGGATAGGAAAAACACCGGAATAGGATAGGAAAATACACATGGTAAACAGAGCATTTGTAAACACAAGATTTCTATCAACTTGGGTGTTTGGTTTACAACAATTGGAAGAGCAGAGGAATGCAAAGAAACATGGCCAAAATAAAGAGAAACCATATGAAAGCGTGTACAGTTAGAATGTTATTCTGGCACTAATGCACTAGGTCTTGTTTTCATGCATAGGATTTTGAAAAGTAGGTCCAGGTGGATGTTTTGCTTCATTCCTTTCAACAAAATGCATGAATAATTGAATAGTAGAGTGCCACTGGAAAATTCCCTATTGCTATGTTTTTCCGTTGAACCAAAATAGCCCTAATGGATCGACGTGAATGTATAGTAATAAGTGACGCAACAAGTGTACAACCTCTTTGCCGTAGCGTGTCGACCTCAATATCATTGGGTTGGTCATTTGAAGCGATTGAGGCAGAGGTGGCTGTCGGAGGTGTGGAGGAAGATCGAGGAATCTGAGGCGGCGTCCAGTGGCACCTGCTCTGTTGTGATGGATCATTCATCGTTGGAATAGCTCAGGTGAGCCGTAAGACGTCAAGGCTGAAGCAGCACAAGACAGACATCGTCAATCTCAAGTGGGATTCTAATAGCATCTCCAATAGATGAGGAAAATGGATGTAAAATTAACATCACCAAAACCACCGACTACAATAGATGAGGTAAAACTGTTGACTCTGAACTTAGCGTCGAAACTGAAATTAATGTGGAATCTGAATGCTACTATCGAAGCTGAGCGCAATGGTAGCAGAGAGACACTTGACATGTAGTTTAGGGAGGGCCTTCAGTTCATCTTCAACCTGCACACCCCGAGCCGCCGCCACCACTGGCGAACCGCTGGCCCAGGCGCCGCTGGCCGCCCCGAACAACTCGCCACCGCCACCCGGCCAGCCCTCTAGGCCCCCGCCCCCCACCACGAACCCTAAGATAGATAGTGGGGTACCTCTCCGTGAGCCCCGTCCCCGCTGTGGGTGGTTCTTCCTTAACTCCGGTGAGCCCCCCAACCCCTGAAAATTGGTGACCCAAGAGTCGATTCAGTCGACTGAAGTGTGGCTTAATCGAGCAGAGCAAAGAAGACGAAGCGAGGGGGAGAGCAGCAGCAGCAGCTGGGCGAGCGAGCGATCGAGCGAGAGCCGGAGCAGCAGCAGCAGCGCAAGCGAGCGATCGAGAGCCGGAGCACCGTCGGTGGAGATGTCGCCCGCGGCGCCGGCTTCAAGGTAGCCGCTCCATGGCGGTGCGGGATGGAGCACCGTCGGTGCCGGGAGGTCGAGTTAAGGAGAAGGTGCGATGCGACGAGTGTACAACCTCTTTGGTGGCGCCGAGTAGGCCTCGTCTTCGTCCGAGGAGTCGGTGAGGATGCTGCAGTTCCGGTGGAGCAGGTTAAGGCGGCGCTGTGGGGATGGAGCAGCCGCGATAGACGAGGCGATCGTCGAGCAGCTCCTTGGAGGTGGAGGGCGGGCGGCTGAACGGCGGGGACGGCGAGATGGACGACGGATCCTCATCCGGGGAGGTGGACGAGGGACGTCGAGCTGTTGCGATGGACGACGTCGTTGGGGAAGAGGCTCCGGCTGGGCAGCGGTGACGTGGCAGACGGAGGAGGGTGGGGTTTCGCGGCTAGAGCGGAGAGGTTATGGCGGCCTGGGATTTCGAATGGCGAAAAGGGTGCGATGGGAGGGGGTGAAGCATAACTTAGGGACTCGCTTGTCCAAAATGTAGGGTGTGTTACAAAAGTACCCCCCACCGATTTGAACTAGCGGCCCTTTTGGCTCAGGGTTAGAAGGGGGATTTCACGTGTCGGGATTTGGCAGCTGGAGGGAGTTTTCGCGCGCGTTGTAATTTCGGGATAGCAAGGCGCGGGTTGTGAAGGCACCAGTTTTGGGAGCACGATATCTGAATTTTCGGGATATAACAAGACGCGAGTTGAATTTTAGGGACAGTCCTAACGTGTAGTAATATTGTACTTGTACGTACCAAATCAATTCGCACTTCCCTCAACCAAAAAGAAAACTAAAAAAATTAAACTATTCGCACCACACAAAGAGAGATTCTTGCCCCGTTTTATTATACAAATGCTATTCAAAGCTACTCCCTCCTTCCATCTATATAGGGCCTAATGCGTTTTTCGATGCTAACTTTGACCAAATATTAGAGCAATGATATATGACATGCAACTTACACAAAGCACACCGTTAACTTCATCTGTGAAAGGTTCTTTCAATGATATAATTTTCACATTATGCATGTTATGTACTATTAATCTTGTTAATAGTCAAAGGCGGTCTTAAAAATCTCATTACGGTCTATATAGATGGAAGGAGGGAGTATGAATCCATGTTATGTACGATTAATTTTTTTCGTTTTGCTGTATAATGCATGTAACCTACTCATACCAACATTTTAGTGCATTCCAAATGTCTATACTACCGCTGCAATTCTAACTAAATTTGAATTCGTTTCTCTATTTCAATAAGAATCTACAATCATGATTGTTGCCAACTTCAACCATCATTCGTGTGTTACCTTAATAACACACCACATGATTACTATAGAGATAGATATGAACTATGTGTACTACATGAACTCGAATTCTATTTTTTGAATACACTTGATGTTGATTCCAAATAATAGTACATGTGATGTACTAACTATATATTCATAATCTAAACCATGTTCCATACGTACACCGTGTTTATCACACAAAGTATAGTGCCCCCGCATTATGACAAGTATTTAGACCTGAGTTGCAAAAGCCACACATTGGCCCAAATTATAATCAATGTTGTACATTATGATATCTTCTTCAAGTATCCGTATCCACCTTTTTATAATGAATTATGATCTTTGTTCATCTTTTACACCTTCACGATCCTCTTCTATTTGTAGCTAGCTAGCGCTAACTTTCTATCGTGCATGCACACGCCCGCCCCCCTCACACACCCTTAGCGTCCCCTCCATCGCGCATGTTCATTATTTCTCTTTAGGTCGTCCACCAACGGTGTGTGTAGGCCCTCGGCTCCTTCTTTCTGGCACACACCGGTCGATATACCTCTCTAGCCAAGTGTGCCTACAACAAACACATATATACTTCCCCTCTTCTCTTCTCACCGTCCATGCCCCCATATGTCCAATATGATTCCACAGAGGTGCACACTCCCGCCCCTCTTTTCATTAGTCACATGCTCGCACACTCCTCCCCCTCGACATGGTAGGCCTCTCGCACCACCTCCTAGCCACACTCTGTCCCCATGTCTGCCTCTCCGGACCTTATTTGCTTCTAACACATGCAGGCGTGTATATGAACTGATCTCCCTACATATAGCCAGGTCGACTATAATTCGTTTTCACCAAGCATCGATACACTTACCTCGCTAGTTATGTCTCTCCTTTTCTCGGACACACGACGGTTGATCGTCCTATGTAGTTACGCATGCTTACCACAACCATATCTTCTACCCTCATCATCCTTGAATACCTCCCGACCCGTCTCTCACATGCACGTGCATAGACAGACAGACATCCCCCGCCCTCTCTTATTGATATTGCACTCATACCATCCGTTTGTCTAGCAGGCCTCTCCCACCATTTGTGAGACGCCACTCCACCACCAACCCTCCAACGCTCTACCTTTGTCTTTTTCCCAACCTTATTCCTCTGCTACACATATCCATGGATGTCGATCGATCTCCCTCAATACATAGCTAGGTCTCTCTCCTTCCCCAGACATATACTAGTCGACCGGTCTCTACCCCCCCCACACACACACCGATAGTCGAACGTTGTAGGTAGGTATCCATGCCACGGAGAAGAACTGCACCTCTGCCCTCTCAAATTCCAGTAGGCCAGCTGCCCTGTATCTTTGACATGGGCAAACACAAATTCGATGGCACTCTTTATCGATCGCGCATCCACACACTTCATCCCTGTTTTCAATTCTATCGATATCTCACATCCATGACTCCGTTTCACACACATTGCATATGTTATGTTTTTCTGATTGAGATATCATCGACACATTGCCTCTGTTTCGCACAAACCATCTCTCTCACACCCACCCACGTACGTACCTGCACCTAAAGAAGAAGTGCACGCAGGACGCATGTACTCACGTCTCATTCCCGGCCACACCTGCGCGGGAACATGGTGGAGTTCGTTTCTGTACGAAAAGGCAGCCCATGTGATAATTTGACGCGTGTAGCAGTTGTTTACTCGAAGGAGGGTCGGGAACCACGCCTAGAATATAAAACGATTGCCGTGGGGAAAATGGAAAAATGGGTTTGTCTCTCGTGAGTCTCGTCACACAATCTCACAAAAGGCCGCCGTGGATTCTCTCTCTCAGCGTTGGTCAGTGATCCGGCCGCATCTTGTCCGCTAGCGGAAAGGGAGGATGTGCATCGTCTCTCCGTTCGATGGCGTTGAGGCAACTCGTCCCGATCTGCGGTACCCGCCGTTCTCTCTGACCAAGCTCCGGCGTGGTAGGGCCTTCGCCACTTGCTCGCTGCCGTAGTATGGGCAGATCCCGGCCGCCGGTGCCCTCCTAGTAACATCCCGACGACCCTGAGGTACAGCTTCCTCCGGCCTTGCTCCACTGCCCATCTTCCCACGTTGCTGCATGTGGATCTTCTTTAGTTGTTTGCTTAAATCGTATCTCGGCCGGCGTACTTTCCATCTTGCAATCTCGTCCTCAAACCATTTTTGATAAACCACCATGTGCTATCTTTCCCTTTTTACATGGAACATGCTTCTTTTTTGTCGGCGTATGTGTCTTCAACTCGTGGTATTGGGCGGTAATTGTTTCCTTTTGACCTCCTTTTGAAAACAGGGCTATCCATTTTCACCTCGTTGCTATTGCGACCTTTTGGTGAACTGCACAAATCACTTTTCTGAAGAGTGTTTTGTGTAGTTCCGCCAAAATGTCACACGGGCAACGTTTTTACATTTCTGTGGGACTGCGGAAAGGGAGATTGGTTTTGCTATCCTCCTCATCCAACTCCGTGCCTAATGGTCTCCGACAAGAAGTTAGTCCTAAAGAGAGATCATAGAGGTGATCGGCTTCTATTTATGTGTGTTATGTTTCATCATCTAGTTCCACTATTATTGTAATCACACTGACTTGATATCTTTGCAAATTGGGATGGTCCGCCCGATTTTAGTGGAGCTGCACAAAATGATCGGATTGTGGTGTCCTTCATACACCTCTTTTTTGGCTACAGAGCTGGGTGAAACTAGCTGCGAAGCAATGAACACTGTGCCAAGGAAATGGAGACATGCCTACGAACAACATCGATCAATTATATTTTTTCTTTATTTGTACACCTTCTCACAACTCGGTCTTCAGTTGTGATGTGAATATTGGCGCTGATCTGCGAACCATTGAGATGCATTAGCCATGGTAGTTTCATTTGTATTTGATGGAATGTTGTAACGAGATAATCTCGAGGCAAGACACATGAATCCTAAGTTGAAACCTTTTTTTTCCTGCGGGAACCAGAGTTGAAACCTTCATAGCATCACAGTACAAATTCATCAAAATTATGCGTACAACATATCAGTGCACAACTTCGTTTCGCCGACATGTTGGACATCCTTCATCCGGATCCACCTGCCATGCAGCAATATTGAGTGCACAACACAACTTCAGGGAAAGATTCACCCCGGTCGTTGCGCTGCAGTAGTAATGACTAGTGAGCAGTCAAATCACAGAGCCCCACCTTCGCCACAGTAAGTTGCTCGGACGAAGCAACCATCATTTCTCTGTTCCTTGAATCCGTTGGTACTCCCATATTCCCATAGTAAAGTTGCTCGGGTGAATCAACCATCACTATATCCGCTCACGTGTGATGAACACATGAGCTATCCATTCAGATTGCATGTTAAAAAAATAAAGGTCGATAACTAATGCGGCAAACTTTCAAAAAAAATAATAATGCGGCACTTCGGGCCAACGCGGCCAGATCGCATTTTGCACGAGAAATTACACACCATGTTTCGTTGACTTGTGGTCCCGTTCCAACATATCAGTGAGACGACGGCGAGTAGTAGGAGTATTTCCGAACCGACGTGTAGGCCGGGGCGCCCCTTCGTGAACCATGGCAAACTGGCAACCGTCCACCGACGCTTTGCCATTCCCTCTCGATTTGAAACTGCTGTCGCACGCTCTTCCTCTCCCTCCTCCATTTTCCTTCAGCCCTTCACGCTTTCTTCTGCCATTGTTTGATCGTCTTCTCCATGGAGGGAACAGGACGGAAACGACCCCGTTATTCTTGCCCCGATCTGAAAGATGACGTGGTGGAGGAACTCATTGATCGGTGCGACGTCATCACCTCGGCTAGCATGGAAGGTTCGTTCAAGCCCATTCTTGACTCAACTAATAACATCATTACAAGGAACCCAAGAGTCAAGGAACTGTTTGATCTCCCCTATCTTCTTCGCCGTCACCCTGATGACCGGCGCCGTCACGATGGAGGCCTCACCCTGTGCAAGTTGATGCCGCTTGATAATGATATGTATGATGTTAAGATGCCATCGCTTGAGGGCAAGGCCTGGGCAGGCACAAATGGAGATTGGGTTGTTTACATTGGGTCCAACTGTGAGTGGGAACTTGTGAATGTGTACACTCGTGACCGGGTTCCACTTCCAAAAATCTCAGTAGACTGCCCAGAGGTTGAGCACACCGGTATTGTATGCACGTTCAAATACAATCATGGTGACTGTCTTCTATGAAAGATATCAATTTCTCGAGTTCGCACCCGCTCTTGTACGTGCATTGCAATAGGTTACCGGATGAGGCCAATCATCAAAAACAGTAGTACACTATTTGTACTAGCTTCACATGCTTCACGCGTCGTGCGGGTGTTTTTACTGTAGCCATATTGTACAACGTAACCAGCACCTCGAATCCTCGATACTAGTAGTACTATATAGTAAGTAGTAGTAGGAGTAGTAGGGTGGCATGGGCCAGAACAAGCATTCACGTCCAGGAGTACGGCACATGCCACCAGCACGACTTCCATATGACACCATATTTCTTGGAGTTCGTGCTAGAGCAATCTCTTCAACCTCATCGTTTCTCTAACTCAGCCATCGCGCGGCGGGCGAGGTGGGGGTTTGCCGATAGTCGGTTTCCTCAACTGCGGTCCCACTTGTAAGGCCAACTCCAACGCTCTATCAATATATGGATGTACTCTTCTTCCCAATACAAAAACTTGCATCCATTCTACTCCTCCGTTCTACTACCTCCGTCCTGGTTTATAGGTCCCTTTGTAGTTTGTGTCAAATTTTGACTAAAGATTTAACTAACAAAATGTTAATGCATGTCAAGAAAAATTATCTCATTGGATTCAGTATTTGAACATAGTTTTCAAAAATATAATGTTTGGTGACATGCGTAAACATTTTGTTAGTTTAATCTATGGTCAAAATTTGGCACGAAATATAATGGGGACCAATAAACCCAGACGGAGGTAGTATTTGTCAAAATATATATGTATCTGGACATGTTTTAGTATATAGGCACATCCATTTTTGGACAAATGGAAGTCAAGTATTTTGGAACGGAGGGAGTACACAATAATTTTTTTAAGTTAGCACAACTAGTCTAATCCGAGAGCACAACCGAAGATTTGGTCGGGTTCTTCCTCCTTTTGCCGACACGTGGGACATCCAGCATCCAGGTCGTGTCATGAAAGAAAATAGAGTGCTAGTTGATAAGTTGAAGCCACGAGATGTGCATCTTGGGTTAAACTATAAATAGAATCTTACTACTCTTGAGTAACTCCAAAAGCAGCCACCGAAGATCTTTCTTGGATTTGTTTTTCATCACCAGCACGTCGAGGTGAAAGATGTGCAGGTTCGATGGGTCCTCTTGCATTTTCACCGACATGTGGGGCGCATGTGAGAAAACAGACGATGGGCTCAAGCGTCTGGCTGGCTTGCTGAGAAGAGAGATAGAGGAGTGCTGAGCAAGGACTGCAGGAAATTTGTTCTACGTAACCAGCACCTTGATATTCGCGTGTGGTTGTTTCTAGAATAAAAAAAGGAGGTACCTCTACTTATGTTACTCCCACTACGCGTAGCCTAAGGTTAGTAGGTGACCTTGCCCTTGGCTCTTCGCCTCTTCCGGAAGTCGATGGTTCTACAGTAGTGCTTCTGGCAATGTGACACCAAATGAATTGCTGCACGTCCACCGCTTGTAAGCAAAAGTTTCTCCTCGTGCTGCGAGCTACCGCGCACGCGTTGGCGAGGGAGAAGGCGTAATCAAGCTTCTCGTCGTTCTGCGAGTTGACGGGACACAGCAAAGTTATTTACTAGTAGTACGTACTCTCTCCAAAAAAGGGCTGACCATGTCATTGCTACCATACCGTGCTCCGTCGTTGAGTACGTGCACTATTCACGTGCCATTCACGTGCCATCGAGGAGAAAAAATATTGCGTAGGTGCCATCGAAGTACACGACTCACTTACGGAAGAGGGTTCCCCCGCTTTCCCCCCCGCACGACTCACTTACGCACTGCTTATCTGATTATCTCCATTTTCTTGCATGACACGTGCACCTTGATGCTAGATGTCTCGCGTGTTGGGAAAAGGATGAACAAAGCTCACGTAAAAGAAAAGAGTTGAAGAGCATAGATTCCCGACGACCGACGAGGAGCAAGGAACCTCACGGTGGAGCGTCTCCAAGGAACCTTGCGCGTTTTCCCCTGTTTTTTGCCGCCTGCCCACCTATAAACAACTAAAAGAGCATGAACTTTTCGCTAACCACTAGAAACGGTACATCAGGATGCTAAGTTGAAGATGTTTTATACTCCCTCCGTTCCCAAATATAAGTCTTTTTAGATATTTCAATAAGGGACTGCATACGAAACAAAATGAGTGAATCTACACTCTAAAATATGTACACAAGGCGACGCACTAACTCCATCCGATCCAACTCATGCACATACGCGCGCACAGCATGGAGCACAGCGACGATACACAAGGCGTGCATGCACACACGTTCGCCCGCAAAATGCACGTGAATAACACATGCATCCGCACACACTCGGCTGCATGGAGGCGTGCGCCATCCGCGGCGACGTCCAGTTCGTCGTGCTACAGCGAAGCTCGCATGCAACGGCGCATACGCATCTCTTGCAGCACCTCTTTGCCGTCGTTGCTCAACTACTAGTCGGAGACGAAGACGACCGCAGCCTCGGCCTTAGAGCTAGCACCGATGGAAAAACACGCGCTGCTGCACGCACACGAGCACATATGGAGTGCCCATGGCGTGGTGGTGGTGCGTCCCCGATCGCCTCTACTCCTTCTCGCGACGTTGTCTATCAAAGGCGGCTGCATGCTAATGATGATGTGGGTGAGATCTTCTAGGACTCGAGATGATGACGAGGAAAATTATGAGACACAAGGTGGCGTACACCGTCAAGGTCCACGGTCAAGGGGGTGCTAGCAAGTGCTTAGATGTGCTTAGAGCAAGTACAATAGAGCCAAGTCAGCGGGCTATAAGGAATAAAAAGTACAGTATATTTCTGCTTAGTTGGAGGAAAGAGAAGATGAGAGAGAAGGTAAGCGGGCTCTTCATGAAGAGCCAGCTCTAACACGTGCTCCTAGGCACTTTGTAGTACATGTTGACTATAAGATGGGCTGTAGGCTTATAGCCAGCAGCTGGCTATACTATTAATGCTCTTTAGATGAGGTGCTAAGTGCATTAAATGGATTAGTAACTCAAGTGTTCAATGCATAGGTGCTTAGTTTATTGGTGCCACATCATATTTTATGCCTACGTGGCAGGCTTAGCAGCTATACATGGTGGAGCACTGGGAGAGGCCAAGGCTGGTCATAGTGGGGAGTAACTTGTCTTGTAACATATTACTATGCTACTCTAAACATCTCTATAAACGGAAAGGAGGAGTAGTAACATACACTAGTGTCATATGCAGAGTATGGGAGCACATGATATTTCCCCGTCCGGACCGATCCCAAGTTGGCTTCTCACCTTCTTGGCCCAACAAAAACCCCTCCCCCCTCCCGCGTGCGCTTCCCGCCCGGCGCCAGCTGAGCCCGCCGCTCTACATTGATGGCAAGTCAGGGCGACGCGACCTCTCACTTCTTCCGCTGTTGTAGCAGCGCGCCAACCGAGGACACCGCCCGCTGCACGCCTGGCATTTCAGACTATACAGTGGATAGTAACTTTTAGAGCAAGTACTACTATAATTAGATGACATAAGTAGGCTATAAGGATTTAAATATAGTATTTGTGCTTATATGAAGGAGAGAGAAGCGAAGCGGATTGTAAACGTGTAGCTGGTTGTACTCCAACATACTCTACTTTGTGAGACAAAAGGTGGGGCCATTATTAATGATATTGTATTTATACTAAAGAGACTAACGGACGCCTTAATTCCTCCTTTTTTTGAGACAAACCTTGGTGGAGCTATTATTGACTTTTTTTGAGCTATTATTGACTTGGACGTGGGGTTTGGGGGCCAAAGGCCTACTATTATACTCCGACCTGACATGCTCTACCCTAGCCGCCGCTGTATCATATGGTTTCGCACCGTTCCAGATCTTAGCGCCGCCACGCAATTCTTCTCCAGCCCTCCTTCCGGTGTGCACCGTGAGAAGGGACAGCAGTCCTCCGAACCCCGCCTTTCGTGATCCTGTACGGGAGAGGGGCGATCAGGTTTTTGGTGAGCACACTCCTGTGACTGCTGCCAGCGACGACTTCATCAATGACAGCCTTCTTCCCCGACCTCGGTAACCTCTTCATCAACGACATGAGTGACAACATCAACCACATCGGTTCTGCTCCGCTGTCAAAGATGTGATTCTGTACTCTGGTTTAGTCGCATCATTACTTTGATGTTTGCAATTGTCGTCGTGATCTATTTATGCTGATTTCGATTAAATCTCATACTAAATTGCTCATATATTCAACAATCCAATCCAAAAACCTGATCACGGGCAATTTACTCCGAGTTGTTTTGCTGCGCTTTTGAAGCCGCCTACTTTTAAGGGGTGCAATATAAAAGGTGGCGCACAAGAGCAGTATATTGGTTTCAGATCATGTGTTGCTATGACGCCACTAAGGGTAAGCTTTGAGGGTGATCTTAATCCTACACAGCAGGAAGCTTTTGAACATGGATACCCTCTTCAAAGCCGCCTCATTGAGTGTTCTTGACGATTCCATTGTGGATTCGTATATGTTTTTTGACAGCGGCAAAGACATGTGGGCTGCGCTCGAGGCCACGTTTGGGCCCTCGGGCGCTGGCAACGAGCTGTACGTCATGGAGCAATTCTGTGACTACAAGATGACTGATGAGCGCTCTGTTGTTCAGCAGACTCATGAGATATAGTCACTCTCTAAGGAACTTGAGTACTTTAAGTGTGTGTTGCCGGACAAATTTGTTGCTGGGACCATCATTGCCAAGCTTCCACCTTTGTGGAACGATTTTGCTACTTCTCTGAAATACAAGAGACATGAGTTTTCTGTTTTGGATCTCATTAGCACTCTTGATTTTGAGGAGAAGGCGAGAGCAAAAGACACACGTGCTCGGGTAGCCGAGGGAGCTTCTACTGCCCACATGGTACACGAGAAGAACTTCCAGCTCAACCAGCCCCAAAACAACAAGAACAAATCTCAGGGGAAAGGGAAGTTTGATGCAAAGAACAAGCCGTCACATTCTACCAACTTCAAGAAGAATTCTCATAACGGGAAGGGATACAAACCTCAATTTTGGTAGCACTGCACAAAATTTATATGGCTGCATCTACCTCCTGTCAGCTAACCTCATGGTGCTCGAGGTATTCCTACATTCGTAACTAGGTACAATGACCACCGCAAGATGAAATTAGCTTATTAAAGACGTTGACTTGCTGAATGCGTGCGGAACGATCCTGTCATGTCCGGAGGAGCAAACAAGCGGTGCAGCGAAGGTGGAAATCAACCAAGGACTTATGAAATTATATGTAATCTTCCTCAGGCAGGTCAGTATCCCCTTCGTCCAGATGATCGTGTTTTGTCATGCCGAGCTATTGATATGTGCTACTGTTTTGCAACACCGTTTAAGTGTAGCTACTGTTTTCCTATCTTTTCAGATTCAGGACAATGAATAGGATATCAGGGGAACTGCACAATATGGACCCATGTTGAGTCATCTCTATTGCCTCATGTGTTTGCTGCAAATGTGTCAGCATCAATTGCAAGATGAGGCAGCTAGATAGCTATGGAGTTTCCAACATGCTCAAAGTGCTCACAACATTGAGAAGAAACAAGCATGCCCAGGAAATTAATGCGTGCGCAGGGAGGCCCTTTGCTCAGAGAAGCATCGACCGATTTTCTTTATTTCCACACCTTCTCACAGTTTTGTATATTGGTTATAGTATGGTGAATCATTGAGATGCATAGACATGCTGAACTTTTGTTCTTCTGAATGTTAGTTTAATTTGAGTGTCTGCATCCAGTACCGCATCCTCTAATTTGGTGGATGCACACAGAGAAAATAAATGTCCTTAATTAACTCCATAACCACCCTATTAAATAGGCCTAGTAACAAACCAGGCGCATGCAGTGGCCGGCGGGCACATGCATCCTGCATGCATGGCTAGTCATGCAGCAACGCAAAAGAAGAGAGCGGTTCTTGGGAAAAAGTGAGTAGTTAGTGCAGCGTGCCTTATAAACATGAACAGCTCGCTCTCCCGCTTCCGTCTCCCCACCCAATTCCCCCCGCTCCCCAATCTTCCTCACTCGTACAGAAAACCCCGCTCACCTTCGTCCTCACTCGTACAGAAAACGCATGCTCCTCTTCTTCCACTCCTACAGAAATCCCCAGCCGTCCTTCTTCCCCACTTGCACTGCCACTAGGCTCGTCTCTGGCTACTCTGCTCAAACCCGTGAGCTCGGCGCGACGCCCACAAAGAAAATGGAGTCGGCTGGCCCCAGCGCCAAGAAGATGAGGCTCCCGCCAGCGGCGACGCCGGTTGTCGATCCCAAGACTGGTAGCTGGGAGAAGCGGCGAGCCCCCTACCGGATCCGAGGAACCGGTAGAATCTCCGGTGGATCGCATCAGCGATCTCCCGGACGTCATCCTTGAGGAGATCATCTCGCTTCTCCCCACCAAGGATTGCTGCCGCACACAAGTCCTCTCAACTCGGTGGCGCCCTCTATGGAGCACCGAGCCCCTCAATCTTGACTGTCGTCAGATATCTGTCCTTCCTGAATTTGATCTCATCAGAGCCATCGTCTCTTCTCACCAGCAGGGCCCCGTTCAATGCCTTCGCATCCCGACAAGCTACCTGCTGTCCATACCCGGCAAGGTGGACGCTTGGTTGACATCCCCTGAATTCGGAAAACTCCAGCAGTTTGAGTTCTACCATTACCATGAAAGTTTCATACCACAAACATACCAAGAATTCGTGCCCACACCACCGTTGTCCATCTCGCGGTTTTCCTCCTCTCTCCACACCGCCACCTTCGCCCGGTGCCATCTACCAGACGATCTGGTACAAATGCTTCGACTCCCACTGCTAAAAATACTTTCGCTTGTGGTGGTTTATCTGTCGGAGGCCTCACTGCACAGCATCGTCCACTCTAGTTGCCCTGTCCTGGAGCGCTTGCTGATTGTTTTGGGAATAGAAATCGGTATCAGTTGTCTCCAAATAAAGTCGCCTCACCTTAAAATCATTGGAATTTGTTTTGAAGGACAACAGCTCATCATCGAAGATGCCCCTTCACTTGAAAGGTTGCTCCTTCATAATTGTTATACACCGTCAGAAATAACTGTCGTCTCTGCGCCCAAACTGGAGACCTTGGGTGTAATTCGTGACCCGTTTAATAATCACAAGGAGTTGGTGTTTGGCTCCTCACCTTTTCAGGTACCGTATATTATCATCTGCGCATTTATAATCATATGCTGCATTTTTCATTTATGCGCATAAGTTTTATATCATATTGGAGTACACTTTGGGTACTAATATTATGTTATATGCTCAATGAAGAGTTCATTCATTGATAGCCTATCAATGCTGCTGGATTCTGTCAAGATCATATATATCAGAATGTATAGTTTTGATCTGGACATAATTATTGGCTTGCTGCGATGCTTTCGATCTCTGGAGAATTTATACATAGAGGTGATGATTTCATGCACATTGAAAGCCCGTATATATTGTACTAGAATTAACTGTTCAGCTGTCGTTCTTTCGACATACTCTTTTTTCAGACCTTAACTGTTTTCAATCTTCATGTCTACTTAGGCAGAACCACATGGACAAAAACATATAACCAATCGTTGGCGTAATAAGCACAAGGATTTTCTCAGTTCTCATGACATTCGTTTGAGGACAATAATGACGGGACGATATGCATCCAACCAGGCAAACAGAAGCTTTGTCACAATCTTCCTGTTGAATGCGAGGTTACTATTGTCCATGAGGCTTAATTTTTATAGCAAGAGATTTCTCACGGACGAACATGTTGAACAACAAAAAAAGAAGTTTCAGGTGGACAAATGGGCTTCTAAACGTGCTCGGCTTCTATTTACAACAAGTTGTAGACATCCTAAAATAAATTTTTTGCACGGGATGTTGATTTTATGGATCGACCGATCCATTTGTTTGTGACTGCAAAAAGAGTGGTTGGGTTAGATGTTCTTGTCATGTTCAATCTGGGTTTTGTCTAAAATTTGATGAACAATTAATCCTTGGGCTTTTTGTACCATTTGTATGCTTGACTTGCATGTTGTTTCCCTCGTACTCCCCTCGACCTGCCACTACACTGCCGCATCTTTCATGGCTGCTGTTCATTCCCGTCCGAGGCCTTGCAGTCGTTCTCCGCCTTGGTTAGCACGCTGTGCTCGCCGCCGTCTGGTGTTGTCAACATGGTCAACAACCAAGAGGAATCAAGAGATGACTGTATGTGGAGAGGCTGACAGTAGGGACCCACCAGGGTCATTGCATTTCGCAAGCAGGTGCCTCATTATTACACGCCAAAACAATACTTTGTCCTAATTGTTTGACAACTAGGTTCCACGCCATTGTCAATGTAGTCAATAAACGAGAAAATTACACAACGCGCGGATAACACCAGGGACCCAGCAGCTCACCCAGTTGTTTTTCAGTTTCAGAGACGGAGCTCAACTGCGCGATGTGCGGGGGTTGTGGCCCGTCTAGCCCACGCTTACGCTTTTATTAAGCACATGACGAGCCCAGTTGATATTTTTTTTCTTTCTGAAATTGGCTAGCCCAGTTCTTTTTTTTTGGAGAATAAGAAATGGGCTTCCCCAGAAAACGGGCTATAAGTTGTAAGAAATGGGTTGTAAATTTTTAAACCAAAGCCAACCGGCAATTGCATTAAAATATCATTTTTTCGGGATTTCTCTACTCTCTACTCTTATAAAAACCAAATCCAACTGGCAATTACATTAAAATATCATCTTTTCACCCACAAGATAAACTACTCATACATATGCATCTTCATGTTCCGTGCAACGAACGGGCATCTTGCTAGTTAAGATTCTAAATTTCATTCATTTTTTTGCGGAGAATTGTTTTTTGAATTTTATTTTGATATAATTTTTTGAAAGCTATTTTTAACGTGACTCGAAATTTCGTGATTAAAAGAGTTCGGACCCCACCAAAATATGCAAAATTTCGTTGAATTTTTTAGCAGTGCACAGAATATATGGCCTGTAATGCTAATAAAAAGAATATGAACTTCAAATATCCTTAAGAATTAGCAAATGGGCTGTAAATTATTGAAAATAATCGCTCATGGGATGTATGCTATTTTCCGTAGATTTGGAGGCTGACTTCTGGCCCTACTAGGTTGACGATGACGTTGTCCTAAATTTTTTTGACGCGTACGCAAGGCTTTGTCAACTTAGTCAACACACAACAGTGACTGTTGGTGGTTGAGATCCTCTGCAGTACCGTATGGTGCTATAGTGTCGATGACATGTGGGACCAGGTCCCACATGGCAGTGACTATACAACACCGTACAATACTGCAGAGGTTCCTATCCCGGTAGATGTCCATCCAACGGCTGCCGTGCTTCTTCAATCTCTGCTCTTCTTGCTTCGGCCGCCCAAACCAGCGCCGGCGGGACTGCCTGCTCCCTCCTCCCGTGGCTGGCTGTGCTGCCGCCAGGCCATCCCTCTAACCACCCACACATCCTGTTATTTTCCGGCGATGTCAGCCTCACCCCGCAGCCGACCAGTCAGCGCTCGTTCTCCCCTCAGCATGGGCATCCGCTGTGGTGGCTTCGCCGGCTCTGGGTGGTTCTCTTCCTGGGCCCCGCCCTCGTCCACCGCATTTGTGCTCTCGGCGCGGCGAGATCAACATGGTCAACAAACAACAGCCATCGGAAGAGGCTGACAATAGGGGCCCACACAGGAAAATGCCTCCTTATTACGCGCAAAATAATGATTTCTCCACCTGATAGCTGGGACCCATCGAAAGGGTCTCTGTATTTCGCGAAAAAACGTTCCCCCCGCTGTCAGCTCGGACCCATCGGAAATGCCTCCTTATTACGCACAAAAAAATGAATACTCCCCCTGCTAGCTGGGACTCACCTTGGTGGGAGGCTGACTTGTGGGCCTACTAAGTTTACGGGGACGGAGGGCTTTGTCAACTTAGTCAATATGAACGACTCTAGCTCCAATGACCGTACGATGTCCATCCAACGGCCGTAGTGCTTCTTGAACCTCTGGTCTTCGTGCTCCAGCTGCCCAAAGCAGCGCCGGTCGTGCCGCGTGCTCCTGCCTCCCGTGGCCGGCTGTGATGCCGCGGAGGCCTCACCGCCCCCTACTACTCCCACCGCTGGCCAGGCCATCCCTCTACTCACCCACACCCCCTGTTATTCTGCGGCGACGGCAGCCTCACCCTCGTACTCCTCTTCGCGTGGGCATCCACTGCTACGTCTTCCCCGGCTCCGCGTCGTCCCCTTCCTAGGCCTCGCCGTCGTCCACCGCCGTGGTGCTCTCGGCGCGGCGTGGTCAATGTGGTCAACGACCGACTTCCATTGGAAGAGTACTGTGCGTGGAGAGGCTGGCAGCTGGGTCCACGGCGGCCGCAAGGAAGTGCCTCCTTATTACGTGCAAAATAATTATTCCTCCACCTAACAGCGGGGACCCACCTGACGGGCCACCGTATTTCATGAAAAAAACGTTTCCCCCTGACTGCTGGGACCCACCAGCTACATCTTCGCACGCAAGGAAGTGCGTCCGGGCAAAAAAAAAACGATTCGCCCCTGACTGTTGGGACCCACTAGCTACATCTTCGCATGAAAGGAAGTGCGTCTGGGCAAAAAAACAAAACGATTCGCCCCCCTGACTACTGGGACCCACCAGCTACATCTTCGCAGGCAAGGAAGTGCACGGCGGTACCGGGACCCACCTGGTCGAAGCATACGTAGCGTTGTCATTCTGGTCGCGAACGTGTACGTAAATACTGGTCATAGTAGAGGCGCGCACGTACACATACGTACATACAAGTTCGCGACTAGAAAGAAAAACGGACAAAGCGGACTTGAGTTGGGCGCCACGGTCGAAGCGGGGAGGTGTGGCGTGCCGCAAAGCGGACTCCACCGGATCTCGTTCATCTCCACCGTCGACCTCCTCCGGCCTCCACGGGCTACCGTCGACCTCCTCCGGCCTCCACGGGCTCCTGTTCATCCAGCCTCCACCGCGCTAATCCACCGCCATTGTTCAACCACCCTCCACGGGCACCCCTCCACCGTCTCTGTTCATCCAGCCCTCCACACCACGGGTCTGTTCAACCACCCTCCACGGCCACCCCTCCATCGCTCTCTGTTCATCCAGCCCTCCACACGACGGGTTCCTGTTCATCCAAAGGCAACGCCACCGCCATTATTCATCCAACCCCCCGCCAGCATAACGCCACTGTTCATCCAGAGGCAGCATCGATCGACTTGATTACCAGCGATAGCAGAGAATCGCTCCATCGGGTTCGATTAACAGCCATCGATCGATCGCTTCGGTTTGATGAACGCGTAGCCTACGGTGCAATCGCCGGTTTGATTAGGGCCCAGCGCCTCGCTTCGGCTTGATTAGAGCCAACGCCACCCACACGCGCGTGCGTCACGAGTGAAACACGCATCGCTCGGCCCCCGACCTCCCACCATAATCGGCAACTCCCCGAAATTTTCCTCCCCCTCGCTTCTACCACGGTTTTTTCCGTCATGGACGGCCCAAAGAATGTCATGCAGCTGCATTTCCGGCCTGCCTAGGACGAAAAGCCCATTTTCTGTCATGATTTTTTGTCATAGAAGTAGGAGCCCACCACATCTATGATGATACCGGGTTTTGTCACAATTATCGTCATAGAAGTGTCATATGTATGACAGAATTTTTTTTCGTTCGGCCCAAAATGTCGCGGATGTGTCTTTTTTTTGTAGTGCAACGGTGCCCCGGTGTTTGAATTTTCATTCCCATTTCTTGCAAGGGACCTAAGCATGCACCCAAGGACACAGATTTGATTTTCCAACCAATTTATATGCACTGGAGCATGTGCATGTAGTTCAAATTTGAATAATGCACGTAAAATGCATTGAGAACTCAGTTAATGCATAAAAATGTCCAAATGAACCCGAAAAATCACAAAAATTCACATAACACTCCTGTTGTTCTATGTTGACACGAGAAAAAAAAATTGAAAGCAATAAGAGGCAATTGATATTGTTTCGTCCCCAAAGGTAGGACGTTCCCTACCGAAAACTGTCATGCTTGTTGTGAGAAGCTCCGGTTTGTGAGAAGAATATACCCAAACCTGCCCAATGGGATAAAATTTGTACCACGGCATGTTGATGCCGCTCCATGATAGCATGCCAAGTTTCATGAATTTCAGACGAGTTTTGGATTTACTAGAATTTAAAAACCAGGCATCTCAATGTTTTGCCGGCAATCAACGGTGCCCCAGTGTTTGAAATTCATTCCCATTTCTTGCATGGGACCTAAGCATGCACCCAAGGACACAGATTTGATTTTTCAACCAGTTTTTATGCACTGGAGCATGTGCATGTAGTTCAAATTTGAGTTACGCACATAAAATGCATTGAAAATTAAGTTAATGCATAAAAATGTCCATACGAACCCCGAAAAATCACAAGAATTCACACAACACTCCTGTTGTTCTATGTTGACACGAGGAAAAAATTTGAAAGCAATAAGAGGCAATGGATATCGTTTCGCCCCAAAGGTGGGACGTTCCGTACCGAAAACCATCATGCTTGTTGTGAGAAACTCCGGTTTGTGAGAAGCATATACCCAAACCTGCCCCAAATGGGACAAAATTTGTACCACGGCATGTTGATGCCGCTCCATGATACCATGCCAAGTTTCATGAATTTCAGACAAGTTTTGGATTTACTAGAATCTAAAAACCAAGCATCTCAATGTTTTGCTGGCAATCAACGGTGCCCCGGTGTTTGAATTTTCATTCCCATTTCTTGCATGGGACCTAAGCATGCACCCAAGGACACAGAATTGATTTTTCAACCAATTTATATGCACTTGAGCATGTGCATGTAGTTCAAATTTGAATAATGCACATAAAATGCATTGAAAACTCAGTTAATGCATAAAAATGTCCAAACGAACCCCGAAAAATCACAAATTCACACAACACTCCTGTTGTTCTATGTTGACCTGAGAAAAAAATTTGAAAGCGATAAGAGGCAATAGCTATTGTTTCGTCCCCAATGGTGGGACGTTCCCTACCGAAAACCATCATGCTTGTTGTGAGAAGCTCTGGTTTGTGAGAAGCATATACCCAAACCTGCCCCAAATGGGACAATATTTGCACCAAGACACGTTGATGCCGCTCCATTATAGCACGCCAAGCTTGATGAATTACAGACGAGTTTTGGATTTACTAAAATCTAAAAACCAGGCATCTCAATGTTTTGGCCGCAATCAATGGTGCCCCGGTGTTTGAATTTTCATTCCCATTTCTTGCATGGGACCTAAGCATGCACACAAGGACACAGATTTGATTTTTTCAACCAACTTATATGCACTGGAGCATGTGCATGTAGCTCAAATTTGAATTATGCACATAAAATGCATTGAAAACTTAGCTAATGCATAAAAATGTCCAAACGAACACGAAAAATCACAAAAATTCACACAACACTCCTGGTGTTCTATGTTGACACGAGAAAAAATTTGACAGAAATAAGAGGCAATTGATATCGTTTCATCCCCAAAGGTAGGACGTTCCCTACCGAAAACCATTATGCTTGTTGTGAGAAGCTCCGGTTTGTGAGAAGCATATACCCAAACCTGCCCAAATGGGATAAAATTTGTACCACAGCATGTTGATGCCGCTCCATGATAGCATGCCAATTTTCATGAATTTCGGACGAGTTTTGGATTTCCTACAATTTAAAAACCAGGCATCTCAATGTTTTGGCGGCAATCAACGGTGCCCCGGTGTTTGAAATTCATTCCCGTTTCTTGCATGGGACCTAAGCATGGACCCAAGGACACAGATTTGATTTTTCAACCAATTTATATGCACTAGAGCATGTGCATGTAGTTCGAATTTGAATTATGCACATAAAATGCATTGAAAACTCAATCAATGCATAAAAATGTCCAAACGAACCCCAAAAAGTCACAAAATTCACACAACACTCCTGTTGTTCTTTGTTGGCACGAGGAAAAAAATTGAAAGCAATAAGAGGCAATGGATATCATTTAGTCCCCAAAGGTGGGGCGTTCCTCACCGAAAACCATCATGCTTGTTGTGAGAAGCTCGGTTTGTGAGAAGCATATACCCAAACCTGGCCCAAATGGGACAAAATTTGTACCACGACATGTTGATGCCACTCCTTGATCGCATGCCAACTTTCATGAATTTCCGACAAGTTTTGGATTTACTAGAATTTAAAAATCAGGCATCTCAATGTTTTGCCGGCAATCAACGGTGCCCCGTTGTTTGAATTTTCATTCCCATTTCCTGCATGGGACCAAGGCATGCAACCAAAGACACATATTTGATTTTTCAACCCATTTATATGCACTGGAGCATGTGCATGTAGTTAGAATTTGAATTATGCACATAAAATGCATTGAAAACTCAGTTAATGCATAAAAATGATAAAACGAACCCCGAAAAATCACAAAAATTCACACAACACTCCTGTTGTTCTATGTTGACACAAGAAAAAATTGAAAGCAATAAGAGGCAAAGGATATCGTTTTGTCCCCAAAGGTGGGACGTTCCTTACAGAAAACCATCATGCTTGTTGTGAGAAGCTCCGGATTGTGAGAAGCATATACCCAAACCTGCCCCAGATGGGACAAAATTTGTACCACGGCATGTTGATGCCGCTCCATTATAGCATGCCAAGTTTCATGAATTTCAGACGAGTTTTGGATTTACTAGAATTTAAAAACCAGGCATCACAATGTTTTGCTGGCAATCAACGGTGCACCGGTGTTTGACATTCATTCCCATTTCTTGCATGAGAACTAAGCATGCACCCATTGACACAGATTTGATTTTTCAACCAATTTATATGCACTGGAGCATGTGCATGTAGTTCAAATTTGAATTATGCACATAAAATGCATTGAAAATTAAGTTAATGCATAAAAATGTCCATACGAACCCCGAAAAATCACAAGAATTCACACAACACTCCTGTTGTTCTATGTTGACACGAGGAAAAAATTTGAAAGCAATAAGAGGCAATGGATATCGTTTCGCCCCAAAGGTGGGACGTTCCCTACCGAAAACCATCATGCTTGTTGTGAGAAACTCCGGTTTGTGAGAAGCATATACCCAAACCTGCCCCAAATGGGACAAAATTTGTACCACGGCATGTTGATGCCGCTCCATGATACCATGCCAAGTTTCATGAATTTCAGACAAGTTTTGGATTTAATAGAATCTAAAATCCAAGCATCTCAATGTTTTGCTGGCAATCAACGGTGCCCCGGTGTTTGAATTTTCATTCCCATTTCTTGCATGGGACCTAAGCATGCACCCAAGGACACAGAATTGATTTTTCAACCAATTTATATTCACTTGAGCATGTGCATGTAGTTCAAATTTGAATAATGCACATAAAATGCATTGAAAACTCAGTTAATGCATCAAAATGTCCAAACGAACCCCGAAAAATCACAAATTCACACAACACTCCTGTTGTTCTATGTTGACCTGAGAAAAAAATTTGAAAGAGATAAGAGGCAATAGCTATTGTTTCGTCCCCAATGGTGGGACGTTCCCTACCGAAAAACATCATGCTTGTTGTGAGAAGCTCTGGTTTGTGAGAAGCATATACCCAAACCTGCCCCAAATGGGACAATATTTGCACCAAGACACGTTGATGCCGCTCCATTATAGCATGCCAAGCTTGATGAATTACAGACGAGTTTTGGATTTACTAAAATCTAAAAACCAGGCATCTCAATGTTTTGGCCGCAATCAATGGTGCCCCTGTGTTTGAATTTTCATTCCCATTTCTTGCATGGGACCTAAGCATGCACACAAGGACACAGATTTGATTTTTCAACCAACTTATATGCACTGGAGCATGTGCATGTAGCTCAAATTTGAATTATGCACATAAAATGCATTGAAAACTTAGCTAATGCATAAAAATGTCCAAACGAACACGAAAAATCACAAAAATTCACACAACACTCCTGTTGTTCTATGTTGACACGAGAAAAAATTTGACAGAAATAAGAGGCAATTGATATCGTTTCATCCCCAAAGGTAGGACGTTCCCTACCGAAAACCATTATGCTTGTTGTGAGAAGCTCCGGTTTGTGAGAAGCATATACCCAAACCTGCCCAAATGGGATAAAATTTGTACCACAGCATGTTGATGCCGCTCCATGATAGCATGCCAAGTTTCATGAATTTCGGACGAGTTTTGGATTTCCTACAATTTAAAACCAGGCATCTCAATGTTTTGGCAGCAATCAACGGTGCCCCGGTGTTTGAAATTCATTCCCGTTTCTTGCATGGGACCTAAGCATGGACCCAAGGACACAGATTTGATTTTTCAACCAATTTATATGCACTAGAGCATGTGCATGTAGTTCGAATTTGAATTATGCACATAAAATGCATTGAAAACTCAATCAATGCATAAAAATGTCCAAACGAACCCCAAAAAGTAACAAAATTCACACAACACTCCTGTTGTTCTTTGTTGGCACGAGGAAAAAAATTTGAAAGCAATAAGAGGCAATGGATATCATTTCGTCCCCAAAGGTGGGACGTTCCCTACCGAAAACCATCATGCTTGTTGTGAGAAGCTCCGGTTTGTGAGAAGCATATACCCAAACCTGGCCCAAATGGGACAAAATTTGTACCACGACATGTTGATGCCACTCCTTGATCGCATGCCAAGTTTCATGAATTTCCGACAAGTTTTGGATTTACTAGAATTTAAAAATCAGGCATCTCAATGTTTTGCCGGCAATCAACGGTGCCCCGTTGTTTGAATTTTCATTCCCATTTCCTGCATGGGACCAAGGCATGCAACCAAAGACACATATTTGATTTTTCAACCCATTTATATGCACTGGAGCATGTGCATGTAGTTAGAATTTGAATTATGCACATAAAATGCATTGAAAACTCAGTTAATGCATAAAAATGTTAAAACGAACCCCGAAAAATCACAAAAATTCACACAACACTCCTGTTGTTCTATGTTGACACAAGAAAAAAATTGAAAGCAATAAGAGGCAAAGGATATCGTTTTGTCCCCAAAGGTGGGACGTTCCTTACAGAAAACCATCATGCTTGTTGTGAGAAGCTCCGGATTGTGAGAAGCATATACCCAAACCTGCCCCAGATGGGACAAAATTTGTACCACGGCATGTTGATGCCGCTCCATTATAGCATGCCAAGTTTCATGAATTTCAGACGAGTTTTGGATTTACTAGAATTTAAAAACCAGGCATCACAATGTTTTGCTGGCAATCAACGGTGCACCGGTGTTTGACATTCATTCCCATTTCTTGCATGAGAACTAAGCATGCACCCATTGACAAAGATTTGATTTTTCAACCAATTTATATGCACTGGAGCATGTGCATGTAGTTCAAATTTGAATTATGCACATAAAATGCATTGAAAACTCAGTTAATGCATAAAAATGTCCAAACGAACCCCGAAAAATCACAAAAATTCACACAACACTCCTGTTGTTCTATGTTGACACGAGAAAATTTTTTGAAAGCAATAAGAGGCAATGGATATTGTTTCGTCCCCAAAGGTGGGACGTTCCCTACCAAAAATCGTCATGCTTTTTGTGAGAAGCATCGGTTTGTGAGAAGCATATACCCGAACCTGCCCCAAATGGGACAAAATTTGTACCACGGCATGTTGATGCCGTTCCATGATAGCATGCCAAGATTCATGAATTTCAGACGAGTTTTGGATTTACTAGTATTTTAAAACCAGGCATCTCAATGTTTTGCCGGCAATCAACGGTGCCCCGGTGTTTGTAATTCATGACAATTTCTTGCATGGGAACTAAGCATGCACCCAAGGACACATATTTGATTTTTCAACCAATTTATATGCACTAGAGCATGTGTATGTAGTTCAAATTTGAATTCTGCACATAAAACGCATTGAAAACTTAGTTAATGCATACAAATGTCCAAACGAACCCCGAAAAATCACAAAATTCACACAACACTCCTGTTGTTCTATGTTGACACGAGAAAAAAACTTGAAAGCAATAAGAGGCAATGGTATCGTTTAGTCCCCAAAGGTGGGGCGTTCCTCACCGAAAACCATCATGCTTGTTGTGAGAAGCTCCGGTTTGTGAGAAGCATATACCCAAACCTGCCCCAAATGGAACAAAATTTGTACCATGCCACGTTGATGCCGCTCAATGATAGAATGCCAAGTTACATGAATTTAAGACGAGTTTTGGATTTACTAGAATTTAAAACCAGGCATCTCAATGTTTTATGGCAATCAAGCGGTGCCCCGTGTTTGAAATTCATTCTCATTTCTTGCATGGGACCTAAGCATGCACCCAAGGACACATATTTGATTTTTCAACCAATTTATATGCCTTTGGAGCATGTGCATGTAGTTCAAATTTGAATTATGCACATAAAATGCATTGAAAACTCAGTTAATGCATAAAAATGTCCAAACGAACCCCGAAAAATCACAAAAATTCACACAACACTCCTGTTGTTCTAGACACAAGAAAAAATGAAAGCAATAAGAGGCAATGGAATCGTTTCATCCCCAAAGGTGGGACGTTCCCTACCGAAAACCATCATGCTTGTTGTGAGAAGCTTCGGTTTCTGAGAAGCATATACCCGAACCTGCCCCAAATGGCACAAAATTTGTACCACGGCACGTTGATGCCGCTCCATGATAGCATGCCAAGTATCATGAATTTCAGACGACTTTTGTATTTACTAGAATTTTAAAACCAGGCATCTCAATGTTTTGCCGACAATCAACGGTGCGCCCGTGTTAGAAATTCATTCCCATTTCTTGCATTGGACCTAAGCATGCAACCAAAGACACATATTTGATTTTTCAACCCATTTATATGCACTGGAGCATGTGCGTGTAGTTAGAATTTGAATTATGCACATAAAATGCATTGAAAACTCAGTTAATGCATAAAAATGTCCAAACGAACCCCGAAAAATCACAAAAATTCACAGAACACTCCTGTTGTTCTATGTTGACACGAGAAATTTTTTTGAAAGAAATAAGAGGCAATGGATATTGTTTCGTCCCCAAAGGTGGGACGTTCCTACCAAAAACCATCATGCTTTTGTGAGAAGCATCGGTTTGTGAGAAGCATATACCCGAACCTGCCCCAAATGGGACAAAATTTGTACCACGGCATGTTGATGCCGCTCCATGATAGCATGCCAAGATTCATGAATTTCAGACGAGTTTTGGATTTACTAGTATTTTAAAACCAGGCATCTCAATGTTTTGCCGGCAATCAACGGTGCCCCGGTGTTTGCAATTCATGACAATTTCTTGCATGGGAACTAAGCATGCACCCAAGGACACATATTTGATTTTTCAACCAATTTATATGCACTAGAGCATGTGTATGTAGTTCAAATTTTAATTATGCACATAAAACGCATTGAAAACTTAGTTAATGCATACAAATGTCCAAACGAACCCCGAAAAATCACAAAATTCACACAACACTCCTGTTGTTCTATGTTGACACAAGAAAAAAACTTGAAAGCAATAAGAGGCAATGGATATCGTTTCGTCTCCAAAGGTGGGACGTTACCTACCGAAAACCATCATGCTTGTTGTGAGAAGCTCCGGTTTGTGAGAAGCATATACCCAAACCTGCCCCAAATGGGACAAAATTTGTACCATGCCACGTTGATGCCGCTCAATGATAGAATGCCAAGTTACATGAATTTAAGACGAGTTTTGGATTTACTAGAATTTAAAAACCAGGCATCTCAATGTTTTGCGGCAGTCAACGGTGCCCCGGTGTTTGAAATTCATTCTCATTTCTTGCATGGGACCTAAGCATGCACCCAAGGACACATATTCGATTTTTTCAACCAATTTATATGCACTGGAGCATGTGCATGTAGTTCAAATTTGAATTATGCACATAAAATGCATTGAAATCTCAGTTAATGCATAAAAATGTCCAAACGAACCCCGAAAAATCACAAAAATTCACACAACACTCCTGTTGTTCTAGACACAAGAAAAAAATGAAAGCAATAAGAGGCAATGGAATCGTTTCATCCCCAAAGGTGGGGCGTTCCCTCACCAAAACCATCATGCTTGTTGTGAGAAGCTTCGGTTTCTGAGAAGCATATACCCGAACCTGCCCCAAATGGCACAAAATTTGTACCACGGCACGTTGATGCCGCTCCATGATAGCATGCCAAGTATCATGAATTTCAGACGAGTTTTGTATTTACTAGAATTTTAAAACCAGGCATCTCAATGTTTTGCCGACAATCAACGGTGCGCCGGTGTTAGAAATTCATTCCCATTTCTTGCATGGGACCTAAACATGCACCCCAAGGACACATATTCGATTTTTCAACCAATTTATATGCACTTGAGCATGTGCATGTAGTTCAAATTTGAATTATGCACATAAAATTCATTGAAAACTCAGTTAATGCATAAAAAATGTCCAAACGAACCCCGAAAAATCACAAAACTTCACACAATCATCCTGTTGTTTTATGTTGACATGAGAAAAAAATTTGAAAGCAATAAGAGGCAATGGATATTGTTTCATCCCCAAAGGTGGGAAGTTCCCTACCGAAAACCATCATGCTTGTTGTGAGAAGCTCCAGTTTGTGAGAAGCATATACCCAAACCTGCCCCAAATGGGACCAAAATTGCACCACGGCATGTTGATGCCGCTCCATTATAGCATGCCTAGCTTGATGAATTACAGACGAGTTTTGGATTTACTAAAATCTAAAAACCAGGCATCTCAATGTTTTGGCGGCAATCAATGGTGCCCCGGTGTTTGAATTTTCATTTCCATTTCTTGCATGGAACCTAAGCATGCACACAAGGACACAGATTTGATTTTTCAACCAATTTATATGCACTGGAGCATGTGCATGTAGCTCAAATTTGAATTATGCACATAAAATGCATGGAAAACTCAGTTAATGCATAAAAATGTCCAAACGAACACGAAAAATCACAAAAATTCACACAACACTCCTGTTGTTCTATGTTGACACGAGAAAAAATTTTGAAAGCAATAATAGGCAATGGATATTGTTTCGTCCCCAAAGGTGGGACGTTCCCTACCAAAAACCGTCATGCATTTTGTCAGAAGCATCGGTTTGTGAGAAGCATATACCCGAACCTGCCCCAAATGGGACAAAATTTGTACCACGGCATGTTGATGCGGTTCCATGATAGCATGCCAAGATTCATGAATTACAGACGAGTTTTGGATTTACTAGTATTTTATAACCAGGCATCTCAATGTTTTGCCGGCAATCAACGGTGCCCCGGTGTTTGCAATTCATGACAATTTCTTGCATGGGAACTAAGCATGCACCCATGGACACATATTTGATTTTTCAACCAATTTATATGCATTGGAGCATGTGCATGTAGTTCGAATTTGAATAATGCACATAAAATGCATTGAGAACTCAGTTAATGCATAAAAATGTCCAAACGAACCCCAAAAAATCACAAAAATACACACAACACTCCGGTTGTTCTATGTTGACATGAGAAAAAAATTTGAAAGCGATAAGAGTTAATAGATATTGTTTCGTCCCCAATGGTGGGACGTTCCCTACAGAAAACCATCATGCTTGTTGTGAGAAGCTCCGGTTTGTGAGAAGCATATACCCAAACCTGCCTCAAATGGGACAAAATTTGCACGAAGGCACGTTGATGCCGCTCCATTATAGCATGCCAAGCTTGATGAATTACAGACGAGTTTTTGATTTACTAGAATTTAAAAACAAGGCATCTCAATGTTTTGCCGGCAATCAACGGTGCCCCGGTGTTTGAAATTCATTCCCATTTCTTCCATCGGACCTAAGCATGCACCCAAGGACACATATTTGATTTTTCAACCCATTTATATGCACTGGAGCATGTGCATGTAGTTAGAATTTGAATTATGCACATAAAATGCATTGAAAACTCAGTTAATGCATAAAAATGTTAAAACGAACCCCGAAAAATCACAAAAATTCACACAACACTCCTGTTGTTCTATGTTGACACAAGAAAAAAATTGAAAGCAATAAGAGGCAAAGGATATCGTTTTGTCCCCAAAGGTGGGACGTTCCTTATAGAAAACCATCATGCTTGTTGTGAGAAGCTCCGGATTGTGAGAAGCATATACCCAAACCTGCCCCAGATGGGACAAAATTTGTACCACGGCATGT
This sequence comes from Aegilops longissima, assembly GCA_021605205.1. Lineage (NCBI taxonomy): Eukaryota > Viridiplantae > Streptophyta > Magnoliopsida > Poales > Poaceae > Aegilops > Aegilops longissima. The sequence continues at coordinate 132,684 of JAHIAM010003883.1, forward strand.
TGATGCCGCTCCATTATAGCATGCCAAGTTTCATGAATTTCAGACGAGTTTTGGATTTACTAGAATTTAAAAACCAGGCATCACAATGTTTTGCTGGCAATCAACGGTGCACCGGTGTTTGACATTCATTCCCATTTCTTGCATGAGAACTAAGCATGCACCCATTGACACAGATTTGATTTTTCAACCAATTTATATGCACTGGAGCATGTGCATGTAGTTCAAATTTGAATTATGCACATAAAATGCATTGAAAACTCAGTTAATGCATAAAAATGTCCAAACGAACCCCGAAAAATCACAAAAATTCACACAACACTCCTGTTGTTCTATGTTGACACGAGAAAATTTTTTGAAAGCAATAAGAGGCAATGGATATTATTTCGTCCCCAAAGGTGGGACGTTCCCTACCAAAAATCGTCATGCTTTTTGTGAGAAGCATCGGTTTGTGAGAAGCATATACCCGAACCTGCCCCAAATGGGACAAAATTTGTACCACGGCATGTTGATGCCGTTCCATGATAGCATGCCAAGATTCATGAATTTCAGACGAGTTTTGGATTTACTAGTATTTTAAAACCAGGCATCTCAATGTTTTGCCGGCAATCAACGGTGCCCCGGTGTTTGTAATTCATGACAATTTCTTGCATGGGAACTAAGCATGCACCCAAGGACACATATTTGATTTTTCAACCAATTTATATGCACTAGAGCATGTGTATGTAGTTCAAATTTGAATTATACATAAACGCATTGAAAACTTAGTTAATGCATACAAATGTCCAAACGAACCCCGAAAAATCACAAAATTCACACAACACTCCTGTTGTTCTATGTTGACACGAGAAAAAAACTTGAAAGCAATAAGAGGCAATGGTATCGTTTCGTCCCCAAAGGTGGGACGTTCCCCGAAAACCATCATGCTTGTTGTGAGAAGCTCCGGTTTGTGAGAAGCATATACCCAAACCTGCCCCAAATGGAACAAAATTTGTACCATGCCACGTTGATGCCGCTCAATGATAGAATGCCAAGTTACATGAATTTAAGACGAGTTTTGGATTTACTAGAATTTAAAAACCAGGCATCTCAATGTTTTGCGGCAGTCAATGGTGCCCCGGTGTTTGAAATTCATTCTCATTTCTTGCATGGGACCTAAGCATGCACCCAAGGACACATATTTGATTTTTTCTACCAATTTATATGCACTGGAGCATGTGCATGTAGTTCAAATTTGAATTATGCACATAAAATGCATTGAAAACTCAGCTAATGCATAAAAATGTCCAAACGAACCCCGAAAAATCACAAAAATTCACACAACACTCCTGTTGTTCTAGACACAAGAAAAAATGAAAGCAATAAGAGGCAATGGAATCGTTTCATCCCCAAAGGTGGGACGTTCCCTACCGAAAACCATCATGCTTGTTGTGAGAAGCTTCAGTTTCTGAGAAGCATATACCCGAACCTGCCCCAAATGGCACAAAATTTGTACCACGGCACGTTGATGCCGCTCCATGATAGCATGCCAAGTATCATGAATTTCAGACGAGTTTTGTATTTACTAGAATTTTAAAACCAGGCATCTCAATGTTTTGCCGACAATCAACGGTGCGCCCGTGTTAGAAATTCATTCCCATTTCTTGCATTGGACCTAAGCATGCAACCAAAGACACATATTTGATTTTTCAACCCATTTATATGCACTGGAGCATGTGCGTGTAGTTAGAATTTGAATTATGCACATAAAATGCATTGAAAACTCAGTTAATGCATAAAAATGTCCAAACGAACCCGAAAAATCACAAAATTCACACAACACTCTGTTGTTCTATGTTGACACGAGAAATTTTTTTGAAAGAAATAAGAGGCAATGGATATTGTTTCGTCCCCAAAGGTGGGACGTTCCCTACCAAAAACCGTCATGCTTTTTGTGAGAAGCATCGGTTTGTGAGAAGCATATACCCGAACCTGCCCCAAATGGGACAAAATTTGTACCACGGCATGTTGATGCCGTTCCATGATAGCATGCCAAGATTCATGAATTTCAGACGAGTTTTGGATTTACTAGTATTTTAAAACCAGGCATCTCAATGTTTTGCCGGCAATCAACGGTGCCCCGGTGTTTGCAATTCATGACAATTTCTTGCATGGGAACTAAGCATGCACCCAAGGACACATATTTGATTTTTCAACCAATTTATATGCACTAGAGCATGTGTATGTAGTTCAAATTTTAATTATGCACATAAAACGCATTGAAAACTTAGTTAATGCATACAAATGTCCAAACGAACCCCGAAAAATCACAAAATTCACACAACACTCCTGTTGTTCTATGTTGACACAAGAAAAAAACTTGAAAGCAATAAGAGGCAATGGATATCGTTTCGTCTCCAAAGGTGGGACGTTACCTACCGAAAACCATCATGCTTGTTGTGAGAAGCTCCGGTTTGTGAGAAGCATATACCCAAACCTGCCCCAAATGGGACAAAATTTGTACCATGCCACGTTGATGCCGCTCAATGATAGAATGCCAAGTTACATGAATTTAAGACGAGTTTTGGATTTACTAGAATTTAAAACCAGGCATCTCAATGTTTTTTGGCAATCAGCGGTGCCCGGTGTTTGAAATTCATTCTCATTTCTTGCATGGGACCTAAGCATGCACCCAAGGACACATATTCGATTTTTTCAACCAATTTATATGCACTGGAGCATGTGCATGTAGTTCAAATTTGAATTATGCACATAAAATGCATTGAAATCTCAGTTAATGCATAAAAATGTCCAAACGAACCCCGAAAAATCACAAAAATTCACACAACACTCCTGTTGTTCTAGACACAAGAAAAAAATGAAAGCAATAAGAGGCAATGGAATCGTTTCATCCCCAAAGGTGGGACGTTCCCTACCGAAAACCATCATGCTTGTTGTGAGAAGCTTCGGTTTCTGAGAAGCATATACCCGAACCTGCCCCAAATGGCACAAAATTTGTACCACGGCACGTTGATGCCGCTCCATGATAGCATGCCAAGTATCATGAATTTCAGACGAGTTTTGTATTTACTAGAATTTTAAAACCAGGCATCTCAATGTTTTGCCGACAATCAGCGGTCTTGCCGGTGTTTGAAATTCATTCCCATTTCTTGCATGGGACCTAAACATGCACCCCAAGGACACATATTCGATTTTTCAACCAATTTATATGCACTTGAGCATGTGCATGTAGTTCAAATTTGAATTATGCACATAAAATTCATTGAAAACTCAGTTAATGCATAAAAAATGTCCAAACGAACCCCGAAAAATCACAAAACTTCACACAATCATCCTGTTGTTTTATGTTGACATGAGAAAAAAATTTGAAAGCAATAAGAGGCAATGGATATTGTTTCATCCCCAAAGGTGGGAAGTTCCCTACCGAAAACCATCATGCTTGTTGTGAGAAGCTCCAGTTTGTGAGAAGCATATACCCAAACCTGCCCCAAATGGGACCAAAATTGCACCACGGCATGTTGATGCCGCTCCATTATAGCATGCCTAGCTTGATGAATTACAGACGAGTTTTGGATTTACTAAAATCTAAAAACCAGGCATCTCAATGTTTTGGCGGCAATCAATGGTGCCCCGGTGTTTGAATTTTCATTCCCATTTCTTGCATGGAACCTAAGCATGCACACAAGGACACATGATTTGATTTTTCAACCAATTTATACCTTTGGAGCATGTGCATGTAGCTCAAATTTGAATTATGCACATAAAATGCATGGAAAACTCAGTTAATGCATAAAATGTCCAAACGAACACGAAAAATCACAAAATTCACACAACACTCCTGTTGTTCTATGTTGACACGAGAAAAAATTTTGAAAGCAATAAGAGGCAATGGATATTGTTTCGTCCCCAAAGGTGGGGACGTTCCCTACCAAAACCATCATGCATTTTGTCGAAGCATCGGTTTGTGAGAAGCATATACCCGAACCTGCCCCAAATGGGACAAAATTTGTACCACGGCATGTTGATGCGGTTCCATGATAGCATGCCAAGATTCATGAATTACAGACGAGTTTTGGATTTACTAGTATTTTATAACCAGGCATCTCAATGTTTTGCCGGCAATCAACGGTGCCCCGGTGTTTGCAATTCATGACAATTTCTTGCATGGGAACTAAGCATGCACCCATGGACACATATTTGATTTTTCAACCAATTTATATGCATTGGAGCATGTGCATGTAGTTCGAATTTGAATAATGCACATAAAATGCATTGAGAACTCAGTTAATGCATAAAAATGTCCAAACGAACCCCAAAAAATCACAAAAATACACACAACACTCCGGTTGTTCTATGTTGACATGAGAAAAAATTTGAAAGCAATAAGAGTTAATAGATATTGTTTCGTCCCCAATGGTGGGGCGTTCCCTCTGAAAACCATCATGCTTGTTGTGAGAAGCTCGGTTTGTGAGAAGCATATACCCAAACCTGCCTCAAATGGGACAAAATTTGTACCAAGGCACGTTGATGCCGCTCCATTATAGCATGCCAAGCTTGATGAATTACAGACGAGTTTTGATTTACTAGAATTTAAAAACAAGGCATCTCAATGTTTTGCCGGCAATCAACGGTGCCCCGGTGTTTGAAATTCATTCCCATTTCTTCCATCGGACCTAAGCATGCACACAAGGACACAGATTTGATTTTTCAACCAATTTATATGCACTGGAGCATGTGCATGTAGCTCAAATTTGAATTATGCACATAAAATGCATGGAAAACTCAGTTAATGCATAAAAATGTCCAAACGAACACGAAAAATCACAAAAATTCACACAACACTCCTGTTGTTCTATGTTGACACGAGAAAAAATTTTGAAAGCAATAAGAGGCAATGGATATTGTTTCGTCCCCAAAGGTGGGACGTTCCCTACCAAAAACCGTCATGCATTTTGTCAGAAGCATCGGTTTGTGAGAAGCATATACCCGAACCTGCCCCAAATGGGACAAAATTTGTACCACGGCATGTTGATGCGGTTCCATGATAGCATGCCAAGATTCATGAATTACAGACGAGTTTTGGATTTACTAGTATTTTATAACCAGGCATCTCAATGTTTTGCCGGCAATCAGCGGTGCCCGGTGTTTGAAATTCATGACAATTTCTTGCATGGGAACTAAGCATGCACCCATGGACACATATTTGATTTTTCAACCAATTTATATGCATTGGAGCATGTGCATGTAGTTCGAATTTGAATAATGCACATAAAATGCATTGAGAACTCAGTTAATGCATAAAAATGTCCAAACGAACCCCAAAAAATCACAAAAATACACACAACACTCCGGTTGTTCTATGTTGACATGAGAAAAAAATTTGAAAGCGATAAGAGTTAATAGATATTGTTTCGTCCCCAATGGTGGGACGTTCCCTACAGAAAACCATCATGCTTGTTGTGAGAAGCTCCGGTTTGTGAGAAGCATATACCCAAACCTGCCTCAAATGGGACAAAATTTGCACCAAGGCACGTTGATGCCGCTCCATTATAGCATGCCAAGCTTGATGAATTACAGACGAGTTTTTGATTTACTAGAATTTAAAAACAAGGCATCTCAATGTTTTGCCGGCAATCAACGGTGCCCCGGTGTTTGAAATTCATTCCCATTTCTTCCATCGGACCTAAGCATGCACCCAAGGACACATATTTGATTTTTCAACCCATTTATATGCACTGGAGCATGTGCATGTAGTTAGAATTTGAATTATGCACATAAAATGCATTGAAAACTCAGTTAATGCATAAAAATGTTAAAACGAACCCCGAAAAATCACAAAAATTCACACAACACTCCTGTTGTTCTATGTTGACACAAGAAAAAAATTGAAAGCAATAAGAGGCAAAGGATATCGTTTTGTCCCCAAAGGTGGGACGTTCCTTACAGAAAACCATCATGCTTGTTGTGAGAAGCTCCGGATTGTGAGAAGCATATACCCAAACCTGCCCCAGATGGGACAAAATTTGTACCACGGCATGTTGATGCCGCTCCATTATAGCATGCCAAGTTTCATGAATTTCAGACGAGTTTTGGATTTACTAGAATTTAAAACCAGGCATCTCAATGTTTTGTTGGCAATCAACGGTGCCGGTGTTTGACATTCATTCCCATTTCTTGCATGAGAACTAAGCATGCACCCATTGACACAAATTTGATTTTTCAACCAATTTATATGCACTGGAGCATGTGCATGTAGTTCAAATTTGAATTATGCACATAAAATGCATTGAAAACTCAGTTAATGCATAAAATGTCCAAACGAACCCGAAAAATCACAAAATTCACACAACACTCCTGTTGTTCTATGTTGACACGAGAAAATTTTTGAAAGCAATAAGAGGCAATGGATATTATTTAGTCCCCAAAGGTGGGGACGTTCCTACAAAAATCATCATGCTTTTTGTGAGAAGCATCGGTTTGTGAGAAGCATATACCCGAACCTGCCCCAAATGGGACAAAATTTGTACCACGGCATGTTGATGCCGTTCCATGATAGCATGCCAAGATTCATGAATTTCAGACGAGTTTTGGATTTACTAGTATTTTAAAACCAGGCATCTCAATGTTTTGCCGGCAATCAACGGTGCCCCGGTGTTTGTAATTCATGACAATTTCTTGCATGGGAACTAAGCATGCACCCAAGGACACATATTTGATTTTTCAACCAATTTATATGCACTAGAGCATGTGTATGTAGTTCAAATTTGAATTCTGCACATAAAACGCATTGAAAACTTAGTTAATGCATACAAATGTCCAAACGAACCCCGAAAAATCACAAAATTCACACAACACTCCTGTTGTTCTATGTTGACACGAGAAAAAAACTTGAAAGCAATAAGAGGCAATGGTATCGTTTCGTCCCCAAAGGTGGGACGTTCCCTACCGAAAACCATCATGCTTGTTGTGAGAAGCTCCGGTTTGTGAGAAGCATATACCCAAACCTGCCCCAAATGGAACAAAATTTGTACCATGCCACGTTGATGCCGCTCAATGATAGAATGCCAAGTTACATGAATTTAAGACGAGTTTTGGATTTACTAGAATTTAAAAACCAGGCATCTCAATGTTTTGCGGCAGTCAACGGTGCCCCGGTGTTTGAAATTCATTCTCATTTCTTGCATGGGACCTAAGCATGCACCCAAGGACACATATTCGATTTTTTCAACCAATTTATATGCACTGGAGCATGTGCATGTAGTTCAAATTTGAATTATGCACATAAAATGCATTGAAAACTCAGTTAATGCATAAAAATGTCCAAACGAACCCCGAAAAATCACAAAAATTCACACAACACTCCTGTTGTTCTAGACACAAGAAAAAATGAAAGCAATAAGAGGCAATGGAATCGTTTCATCCCCAAAGGTGGGACGTTCCCTACCGAAAACCATCATGCTTGTTGTGAGAAGCTTCGGTTTCTGAGAAGCATATACCCGAACCTGCCCCAAATGGCACAAAATTTGTACCACGGCACGTTGATGCCGCTCCATGATAGCATGCCAAGTATCATGAATTTCAGACGAGTTTTGTATTTACTAGAATTTTAAAACCAGGCATCTCAATGTTTTGCCGACAATCAGCGGTGCTTGTGTTTGAAATTCATTCCCATTTCTTGCATTGGACCTAAGCATGCAACCAAAGACACATATTTGATTTTTCAACCCATTTATATGCACTGGAGCATGTGCGTGTAGTTAGAATTTGAATTATGCACATAAAATGCATTGAAAACTCAGTTAATGCATAAAAATGTCCAAACGAACCCCGAAAAATCACAAAAATTCACAGAACACTCCTGTTGTTCTATGTTGACACGAGAAATTTATTTGAAAGAAATAAGAGGCAATGGATATTGTTTCGTCCCCAAAGGTGGGACGTTCCCTACCAAAAACCGTCATGCTTTTTGTGAGAAGCATCGGTTTGTGAGAAGCATATACCCGAACCTGCCCCAAATGGGACAAAATTTGTACCACGGCATGTTGATGCCGTTCCATGATAGCATGCCAAGATTCATGAATTTCAGACGAGTTTTGGATTTACTAGTATTTTAAAACCAGGCATCTCAATGTTTTGCCGGCAATCAACGGTGCCCCGGTGTTTGCAATTCATGACAATTTCTTGCATGGGAACTAAGCATGCACCCAAGGACACATATTTGATTTTTCAACCAATTTATATGCACTAGAGCATGTGCATGTAGTTCAAATTTTAATTATGCACATAAAATGCATTGAAAACTTAGTTAATGCATACAAATGTCCAAACGAACCCGAAAAATCACAAAATTCACACAACACTCCTGTTGTTCTATGTTGACACAAGAAAAAACTTGAAAGCAATAAGAGGCAATGGATATCGTTTAGTCTCCAAAGGTGGGGCGTTACCTACGAAAACCATCATGCTTGTTGTGAGAAGCTCTCGGTTTGTGAGAAGCATATACCCAAACCTGCCCCAAATGGGACAAAATTTGTACCATGCCACGTTGATGCCGCTCAATGATAGAATGCCAAGTTACATGAATTTAAGACGAGTTTTGGATTTACTAGAATTTAAAACCAGGCATCTCAATGTTTTTGGCAATCAGCGGTGCCCGGTGTTTGAAATTCATTCTCATTTCTTGCATGGGACCTAAGCATGCACCCAAGGACACATATTCGATTTTTTCAACCAATTTATATGCACTGGAGCATGTGCATGTAGTTCAAATTTGAATTATGCACATAAAATGCATTGAAATCTCAGTTAATGCATAAAATGTCCAAACGAACCCGAAAAATCACAAAATTCACACAACACTCCTGTTGTTCTAGACACAAGAAAAAATGAAAGCAATAAGAGGCAATGGAATCGTTTCATCCCCAAAGGTGGGGCGTTCCTACGAAAACCATCATGCTTGTTGTGAGAAGCTTGGTTTCGAGAAGCATATACCGAACCTGCCCCAAATGGCACAAAATTTGTACCACGGCACGTTGATGCCGCTCCATGATAGCATGCCAAGTATCATGAATTTCAGACGAGTTTTGTATTTACTAGAATTTTAAAACCAGGCATCTCAATGTTTTGCCGACAATCAACGGTCTTGCCGGTGTTTGAAATTCATTCCCATTTCTTGCATGGGACCTAAACATGCACCCCAAGGACACATATTCGATTTTTCAACCAATTTATATGCACTTGAGCATGTGCATGTAGTTCAAATTTGAATTATGCACATAAAATTCATTGAAAACTCAGTTAATGCATAAAAAATGTCCAAACGAACCCCGAAAAATCACAAAACTTCACACAATCATCCTGTTGTTTTATGTTGACATGAGAAAAAAATTTGAAAGCAATAAGAGGCAATGGATATTGTTTCATCCCCAAAGGTGGGAAGTTCCCTACGAAAACCATCATGCTTGTTGTGAGAAGCTCCGGTTTGAGAAGCATATACCCAAACCTGCCCCAAATGGGACAAAATTGCACCACGGCATGTTGATGTCGCTCCATTATAGCATGCCTAGCTTGATGAATTACAGACGAGTTTTGGATTTACTAAAATCTAAAAACCAGGCATCTCAATGTTTTGGCGGCAATCAATGGTGCCCGGTGTTTGAAATTTTCATTCCCATTTCTTGCATGGAACCTAAGCATGCACACAAGGACCTGATTTGATTTTTCAACCAATTTATATGCTTTGGAGCATGTGCATGTAGCTCAAATTTGAATTATGCACATAAAATGCATGGAAAACTCAGTTAATGCATAAAAATGTCCAAACGAACACGAAAAATCACAAAAATTCACACAACACTCCTCTTGTTCTATGTTGACACGAGAAAAAAATTTCAAAGCAATAAGAGGCAATGGATATTGTTTCGTCCCCAAAGGTGGGACGTTCCCTACCAAAAACCGTCATGCATTTTGTCAGAAGCATCGGTTTGTGAGAAGCATATACCCGAACCTGCCCCAAATGGGACAAAATTTGTACCACGGCATGTTGATGCGGTTCCATGATAGCATGCCAAGATTCATGAATTACAGACGAGTTTTGGATTTACTAGTATTTTATAACCAGGCATCTCAATGTTTTGCCGGCAATCAACGGTGCCCCGGTGTTTGCAATTCATGACAATTTCTTGCATGGGAACTAAGCATGCACCCATGGACATAGATTTGATTTTTCAACCAATTTATATGCATTGGAGCATGTGCATGTAGTTCGAATTTGAATAATGCACATAAAATGCATTGAGAACTCAGTTAATGCATAAAAATGTCCAAACGAACCCCAAAAAATCACAAAATACACACAACACTCCGGTTGTTCTATGTTGACATGAGAAAAAAATTTGAAAGCAATAAGAGTTAATAGATATTGTTTCGTCCCCAATGGTGGGACGTTCCCTACAGAAAACCATCATGCTTGTTGTGAGAAGCTCCGGTTTGTGAGAAGCATATACCCAAACCTGCCTCAAATGGGACAAAATTTGCACGAAGGCACGTTGATGCCGCTCCATTATAGCATGCCAAGCTTGATGAATTTGACGAGTTTTGATTTACTAGAATTTAAAAACAAGGCATCTCAATGTTTTTTGCGGCAATCAACGGTGCCCGGTGTTTGAAATTCATTCCCATTTCTTCCATCGGACCTAAGCATGCACCCAAGGACACATATTTGATTTTTCAACAAATTTATATGCACTGGAGCATGCGCATGTAGTTCAAATTTGAATTACGCACATAAAATGCATTGAAAATTAAGTTAATGCATAAAAATGTCCATACGAACCCCGAAAAATCACAAAAATTCACACAACACTCCTATTGTTCTAGACACAAGAAAAAAATGAAAGCAATAAGAGGCAATGGAATCGTTTCATCCCCAAAGGTGGGACGTTCCCTACCGAAAACCATCATGCTTGTTGTGAGAAGCTTCGGTTTCTGAGAAGCATATACCCGAACCTGCCCCAAATGGCACAAAATTTGTACCACGGCACGTTGATGCCGCTCCATGATAGCATGCCAAGTATCATGAATTTCAGACGAGTTTTGTATTTACTAGAATTTTAAAACCAGGCATCTCAATGTTTTGCCGACAATCAACGGTGCGCCGGTGTTAGAAATTCATTCCCATTTCTTGCATGGGACCTAAACATGCACCCCAAGGACACATATTCGATTTTTCAACCAATTTATATGCACTTGAGCATGTGCATGTAGTTCAAATTTGAATTATGCACATAAAATTCATTGAAAACTCAGTTAATGCATAAAAAATGTCCAAACGAACCCCGAAAAATCACAAAACTTCACACAATCATTCTGTTGTTTTATGTTGACATGAGAAAAAATTTTGAAAGCAATAAGAGGCAATGGATATTGTTTCATCCCCAAAGGTGGGAAGTTCCCTACCGAAAACCATCATGCTTGTTGTGAGAAGCTCCAGTTTGTGAGAAGCATATACCCAAACCTGCCCCAAATGGGACAAAATTGCACCACGGCATGTTGATGCCGCTCCATTATAGCATGCCTAGCTTGATGAATTTGAGGCGAGTTTTGGATTTACTAAAATCTAAAACCAGGCATCTCAATGTTTTGCGGCAATCAATGGTGCCCCGGTGTTTGAATTTTCATTCCCATTTCTTGCATGGAACCTAAGCATGCACACAAGGACACAGATTTGATTTTTCAACCAATTTATATGCACTGGAGCATGTGCATGTAGCTCAAATTTGAATTATGCACATAAAATGCATGGAAAACTCAGTTAATGCATAAAAATGTCCAAACGAACACGAAAAATCACAAAAATTCACACAACACTCCTGTTGTTCTATGTTGACACGAGAAAAAATTTTGAAAGCAATAAGAGGCAATGGATATTGTTTCGTCCCCAAAGGTGGGACGTTCCCTACCAAAAACCGTCATGCATTTTGTCAGAAGCATCGGTTTGTGAGAAGCATATACCCGAACCTGCCCCAAATGGGACAAAATTTGTACCACGGCATGTTGATGCGGTTCCATGATAGCATGCCAAGATTCATGAATTACAGACGAGTTTTGGATTTACTAGTATTTTATAACCAGGCATCTCAATGTTTTGCCGGCAATCAACGGTGCCCCGGTGTTTGCAATTCATGACAATTTCTTGCATGGGAACTAAGCATTCACCCATGGACACAGATTTGATTTTTCAACCAATTTATATGCATTGGAGCATGTGCATGTAGTTCGAATTTGAATAATGCACATAAAATGCATTGAGAACTCAGTTAATGCATAAAAATGTCCAAACGAACCCCAAAAAATCACAAAAATACACACAACACTCCGGTTGTTCTATGTTGACATGAGAAAAAAATTTGAAAGCGATAAGAGTTAATAGATATTGTTTCGTCCCCAATGGTGGGACGTTCCCTACAGAAAACCATCATGCTTGTTGTGAGAAGCTCCGGTTTGTGAGAAGCATATACCCAAACCTGCCTCAAATGGGACAAAATTTGCACCAAGGCACGTTGATGCCGCTCCATTATAGCATGCCAAGCTTGATGAATTACAGATGAGTTTTGATTTACTAGAATTTAAAACAAGGCATCTCAATGTTTTGCGGCAATCAACGGTGCCCGGTGTTTGAAATTCATTCCCATTTCTTCCATGGGACCTAAGCATGCACCCAAGGACACATATTTGATTTTTCAACAAATTTATATGCACCTTTGAGCAGCATGCATGTAGTTCAAATTTGAATTATGCACATAAAATGCATTGAAAATTAAGTTAATGCATAAAATGTCCAAACGAACCCGAAAAATCACAAAATTCACACAACACTCCTGTTGTTCTAGACACAAGAAAAAATGAAAGCAATAAGAGGCAATGGAATCGTTTCATCCCCAAAGGTGGGACGTTCCCTACCGAAAACCATCATGCTTGTTGTGAGAAGCTTCGGTTTCTGAGAAGCATATACCCGAACCTGCCCCAAATGGCACAAAATTTGTACCACGGCACGTTGATGCCGCTCCATGATAGCATGCCAAGTATCATGAATTTCAGACGAGTTTTGTATTTACTAGAATTTTAAAACCGGGCATCTCAATGTTTTGCCGACAATCAACGGTGCGCCGGTGTTAGAAATTCATTCCCATTTCTTGCATGGGACCTAAACATGCACCCCAAGGACACATATTCGATTTTTCAACCAATTTATATGCACTTGAGCATGTGCATGTAGTTCAAATTTGAATTATGCACATAAAATTCATTGAAAACTCAGTTAATGCATAAAAAATGTCCAAACGAACCCCGAAAAATCACAAAACTTCACACAATCATCATGTTGTTTTATGTTGACATGAGAAAAAAATTTGAAAGCAATAAGAGGCAATGGATATTGTTTCATCCCCAAAGGTGGGAAGTTCCCTACCGAAAACCATCATGCTTGTTGTGAGAAGCTCCAGTTTGTGAGAAGCATATACCCAAACCTGCCCCAAATGGGACCAAAATTGCACCACGACATGTTGATGCCGCTCCATTATAGCATGCCTAGCTTGATGAATTACAGACGAGTTTTGGATTTACTAAAATCTAAAAACCAGGCATCTCAATGTTTTGGCGGCAATTAATGGTGCCCCGGTGTTTGAATTTTCATTCCCATTTCTTGCATGGAACCTAAGCATGCACACAAGGACACAGATTTGATTTTTCAACCAATTTATATGCACTGGAGCATGTGCATGTAGCTCAAATTTGAATTATGCACATAAAATGCATGGAAAACTCAGTTAATGCATAAAAATGTCCAAACGAACACGAAAAATCACAAAAATTCACACAACACTCCTGTTGTTCTATGTTGACACGAGAAAAAAATTTGAAAGCAATAAGAGGCAATGGATATTGTTTCGTCCCCAAAGGTGGGACGTTCCCTACCAAAAACCGTCATGCATTTTGTCAGAAGCATCGGTTTGTGAGAAGCATATACCGAACCTGCCCCAAATGGGACAAAATTTGTACCACGGCATGTTGATGCGGTTCCATGATAGCATGCCAAGATTCATGAATTTCAGACGAGTTTGGATTTACTAGTATTTTATAACCAGGCATCTCAATGTTTTGCGGCAATCAACGGTGCCCGGTGTTTGAAATTCATGACAATTTCTTGCATGGGAACTAAGCATGCACCCATGGACACAGATTTGATTTTTCAACCAATTTATATGCATTGGAGCATGTGCATGTAGTTCAATTTGAATAATGCACATAAAATGCATTGAAAACTCAGTTAATGCATAAAAATGTCCAAACGAACCCCAAAAATCACAAAAATACACACAACACTCCGGTTGTTCTATGTTGACATGAGAAAAAATTTGAAAGCAATAAGAGTTAATAGATATTGTTTCGTCCCCAATGGTGGGGCGTTCCTCTGAAAACCATCATGCTTGTTGTGAGAAGCTCCGGTTTGTGAGAAGCATATACCCAAACCTGCCTCAAATGGGACAAAATTTGCACCAAGGCACGTTGATGCCGCTCCATTATAGCATGCCAAGCTTGATGAATTACAGACGAGTTTTTGATTTACTAGAATTTAAAAACAAGGCATCTCAATGTTTTGCCGGCAATCAACGGTGCCCCGGTGTTTGAAATTCATTCCCATTTCTTCCATCGGACCTAAGCATGCACCCAAGGACACATATTTGATTTTTCAACAAATTTATATGCACTGGAGCATGCGCATGTAGTTCAAATTTGAATTACGCACATAAAATGCATTGAAAATTAAGTTAATGCATAAAAATGTCCATACGAACCCCGAAAAATCACAAAAATTCACACAACACTCCTGTTGTTCTAGACACAAGAAAAAAATGAAAGCAATAAGAGGCAATGGAATCGTTTCATCCCCAAAGGTGGGACGTTCCCTACCGAAAACCATCATGCTTGTTGTGAGAAGCTTCGGTTTCTGAGAAGCATATACCCGAACCTGCCCCAAATGGCACAAAATTTGTACCACGGCACGTTGATGCCGCTCCATGATAGCATGCCAAGTATCATGAATTTCAGACGAGTTTTGTATTTACTAGAATTTTAAAACCAGGCATCTCAATGTTTTGCCGACAATCAACGGTGCGCCGGTGTTAGAAATTCATTCCCATTTCTTGCATGGGACCTAAACATGCACCCCAAGGACACATATTCGATTTTTCAACCAATTTATATGCACTTGAGCATGTGCATGTAGTTCAAATTTGAATTATGCACATAAAATTCATTGAAAACTCAGTTAATGCATAAAAAATGTCCAAACGAACCCCGAAAAATCACAAAACTTCACACAATCATCCTGTTGTTTTATGTTGACATGAGAAAAAAATTTGAAAGCAATAAGAGGCAATGGATATTGTTTCATCCCCAAAGGTGGGAAGTTCCCTACCGAAAACCATCATGCTTGTTGTGAGAAGCTCCAGTTTGTGAGAAGCATATACCCAAACCTGCCCCAAATGGGACCAAAATTGCACCACGACATGTTGATGCCGCTCCATTATAGCATGCCAAGTTTGATGAATTTCAGACGAGTTTTGGATTTACTAAAATCTAAAACCAGGCATCTCAATGTTTTGCGGCAATCAATGGTGCCCGGTGTTTGAATTTTCATTCCCATTTCTTGCATGGAACCTAAGCATGCACACAAGGACACTGATTTGATTTTTCAACCAATTTATATGCTTTGGAGCATGTGCATGTAGTTCAAATTTGAATTATGCACATAAAATGCATTGAAAACTCAGTTAATGCATAAAATGTCCAAACGAACACGAAAAATCACAAAAATTCACACAACACTCCTGTTGTTCTATGTTGACACGAGAAAAATTTTGAAAGCAATAAGAGGCAATGGATATTGTTTCGTCCCCAAAGGTGGGACGTTCCCTACCAAAACCATCATGCATTTTGTGAGAAGCATCGGTTTGTGAGAAGCATATACCCAAACCTGCCCCAAATGGGACAAAATTTGTACCACGGCATGTTGATGCGGTTCCATGATAGCATGCCAAGATTCATGAATTTCAGGCGAGTTTTGGATTTACTAGTATTTTATAACCAGGCATCTCAATGTTTTGCCGGCAATCAACGGTGCCCCGGTGTTTGCAATTCATGACAATTTCTTGCATGGGAACTAAGCATGCACCCATGGACACAGATTTGATTTTTCAACCAATTTATATGCATTGGAGCATGTGCATGTAGTTCGAATTTGAATAATGCACATAAAATGCATTGAGAACTCAGTTAATGCATAAAAATGTCCAAACGAACCCCAAAAAATCACAAAAATACACACAACACTCCGGTTGTTCTATGTTGACATGAGAAAAAATTTGAAAGCAATAAGAGTTAATGGATATTGTTTCGTCCCCAAAGGTGGGGCGTTCCCTCTGAAAACCATCATGCTTGTTGTGAGAAGCTCGGTTTGTGAGAAGCATATACCCAAACCTGCCTCAAATGGGACAAAATTTGCACCACCAAGGCACGTTGATGCCGCTCCATTATAGCATGCCAAGCTTGATGAATTACAGACGAGTTTTTGATTTACTAGAATTTAAAAACAAGGCATCTCAATGTTTTGCCGGCAATCAACGGTGCCCCGGTGTTTGAAATTCATTCCCATTTCTTCCATCGGACCTAAGCATGCACCCAAGGACACATATTTGATTTTTCAACAAATTTATATGCACTGGAGCATGCGCATGTAGTTCAAATTTGAATTACGCACATAAAATGCATTGAAAATTAAGTTAATGCATAAAAATGTCCATACGAACCCCGAAAAATCACAAAAATTCACACAACACTCCTGTTGTTCTATGTTGACACGAGGAAAAAATTTGAAAGCAATAAGAGGCAATGGATATCGTTTCGCCCCAAAGGTGGGACGTTCCCTACCGAAAACCATCATGCTTGTTGTGAGAAACTACGGTTTGTGAGAAGCATATACCCAAACCTGCCCCAAATGGGACAAAATTTGTACCACGGCATGTTGATGCCGCTCCATGGTAGCATGCCAAGTTTCATGAATTTCAAACAAGTTTTGGATTTACTAGAATCTAAAATCCAAGCATCTCAATGTTTTGCCGGCAATCAAAGGTGCCTCGGTGTTTGAATTTTCATTCCCATTTCTTGCATGGGACCTAAGCATGCACCCAAGGACACACAATTGATTTTTCAACCAATTTATATGCACTTGAGCAGGTGCATGTAGTTCAAATTTGAATAATGCACATAAAATGCATTGAAAACTCAGTTAATGCATAAAAATGTCCAAACGAACCCCGAAAAATCACAAATTCACACAACACTCCTGTTGTTCTATGTTGACATGAGAAAAAATTTGAAAGCAATAAGAGGCAATGGATATTGTTTCGTCCCCAAAGGTGGGACGTTCCCACCGAAAACCATCATGCTTGTTGTGAGAAGCTCGGTTTGTGAGAAGCATATACCCAAACCTGCCCCAAATGGGACAAAATTTGTACCAAGACATGTTGATGCCGCTCCATTATAGCATGCCAAGTTTCATGAATTTCAGACAAGTTTTTGATTTACTAGAATTTAAAACCAGGCATCTCAATGTTTTGCGGCAATCAACGGTGCCCGGTGTTTGAAATTCATTCCCATTTCTTGCATGGGACCTAAGCATGCACCCAAGGACATATTTGATTTTTCAACCAATTTATATGCCTTTGGAGCATGTGCATGTAGTTCAAATTTGAATTATGCACATAAATGCATTGAAAACTCAGTTAATGCATAAAATGTCCAAATGAACCCGAAAAATCACAAAAATCACACAACACTCCTGTTGTTCTATGTTGACACGAGAAAAAATTGAAAGCAATAAGAGGCAATGGATATCGTTTCATCTCCAAAGGTGGGGCGTTCCCTACCGAAAACCATCATGCTTGTTGTGAGAAGCTCGGTTTGTGAGAAGCATATACCCAAACCTGCCCCAAATGGGACAAAATTTGTACCACGGCATGTTGATGCCGCTCCATGATAGCATGCCAAGTTTCATGAATTTCAGACGAGTTTTGGATTTACTAGAATTTAAAAACCAGGCATCTCAATGTTTTGCAGCAATCAACGGTGCCCCGGTGTTTGAAATTCATTCCCATTTCTTGCATGGGACCTAAGCATGGACCCAAGGACACAGATTTGATTTTTCAACCAATTTATATGCACTAGAGCATGTGCATGTAGTTCGAATTTGAATTATGCACATAAAATGCATTGAAAACTCAGTCAATGCATAAAAATGTCCAAACAAACCCCAAAAATCACAAAATTCACACAACACTCCTGTTGTTCTATGTTGACACGAGAAAAAATTTGAAAGCAATAAGAGGCAATGGATATTGTTTCCTCCCCAAAGGTGGGACCTTCCCTACCGAAAACCATAATGCTTGTTGTGAGAAGCTCCGGTTTGTGATAAGCATATACCCAAACCTGCCCCAAATGGGACAAAATTTGTACCACGACATGTTGATGCCGCTCCGTGATAGCATGCCAAGTTTCATGAATTTCAGACGAGTATTGTATTTACTAGAATTTGAAAACCAGGCATCTCAATGTTTTGTCGGCAATCAACGGTGCTTGGTGTTTGAAATTCATTCCCATTTCTTGCATGGGACCTAAGCAAGCACCCAAGGACACATATTTGATTTTTCAACCAATTTATATGCCTTTGGAGCATGTGCATGTAGTTCAAATTTGAATTATGCACATAAAATGCATTGAAAACTCAGTTAATGCATAAAATGTCCAAACGAACCCGAAAAATCACAAAAATTCACACAACACTCCTGTTGTTCTATGTTGACACGAGAAAAAATTTGAAAGCAATAAGAGGCAATGGATATCGTTTTGTCCCCAAAGGTGGGACGTTCCCTACCGAAAACCATCATGCTTGTTGTGAGAAGCTCCGGTTTGTGAGAAGCATATACCCAAACCTGCCCCAAATGGGACAAAATTTGTACCACGGCATGTTGATGCCGCTCCATGATAGCATGCCAAGTTTCATGAATTTCAAACGAGTTTTGGATTTACTAGAATTTAAAAACCAGGCATCTCAATGTTTTGCCGGCAATCAACGGTGCCCTGGTGTTTGAAATTCATTCCCATTTCTTGCATGGGACCTAAGCATGCACCCAAGGACACTGATTTGATTTTTCAACCAATTTATATGCACTGGAGCATGTGCATGTAGTTCAAATTTGAATTATGCACATAAATGCATTGAAAACTCAGTTAATGCATAAAAATGTCCAAACGAACCCCAAAAATCACAAAAATTCACACAACACTACTGTTGTTCTATGTTGACACGAGAAAAAATTTGAAAGCAATAAGAGGCAATGGATATTGTTTCGTCCCCAAAGGTGGGGCGTTCCTACCAAAACCATCATGCTTGTTGTGAGAAGCTCGGGTTGTGAGAAGCATATACCCAAACCTGCCCCAAATGGGACAAAATTTGTACCACGGCATGTTGATGCCGCTCCATGATAGCATGCCAAGTTTCATGAATTTCAGACAAGTTTTGATTTACTAGAATTTAAAACCAGGCATCTCAATGTTTTGCGGCAATCAACGGTGCCCCGGTGTTTGAAATTCATTCCCATTTCTTGCATGGGACCTAAGCATGCACCCAAGGACACATATTTGATTTTTCAACCAATTTATATGCACTGGAGCATGTGCATGTAGTTCAAATTCGAATTATGCACATAAATGCATTGAAAACTCAGTTAATGCATAAAATATCCAAACGAACCCCAAAAAATCACAGAAATTCACACAATACTCCTGTAATTCTATGTTGACACGAGAAAAAGAAATTGAAAGCCATAAGAGGCAATGGATATCGTTTCATCCCCAAAGGTGGGACGTTCCCTATCGAAAACCATCATGCTCGTTGTTAGAAGCTCCGGTTTGTCAGAAGCATATACCCAAACCTGCCCCAATTGGGACAGAATTTGTACCATGGCATGTTGATGCCGCTCCATGATAGCATGCCAAGTTTCATGGCCTTCAGATGATTTTTGGATTTACTAGAATTTAAAACCAGGCATCTCAATGTTTTGCGGCAATCAACGGTGCCCGGTGTTTGAAATTCATTCCCATTTCTTGCATGGGACCTAAGCATGCACCCAAGGACACATATTTGATTTTTCAACCAATTTATATGCACTGGAGCATGTGCATGTAGTTCAAATTTGAATTATGCACATAAAATGCATTGAAAACTCAGTTAATGCATAAAATGTCCAAACAAACCCCAAAAATCACAAAATTCACACAACACTCTGTTGTTCTATGTTGACACGAGAAAAAATTTGAAAGCAATAAGAGGCAATGGATATCATTTAGTCCCCAAAGGTGGGACGTTCCCTACGAAAACCATCATGCTTGTTGTGAGAAGCTCCGGTTTGTGAGAAGCATATACCCAAACCTGCCCCAAATGGGACAAAATTTGTACCACGACATGTTGATGCCACTCCATGATAGCATGCCAAGTTTCATGAATTTCGACAAGTTTGGATTTACTAGAATTTAAAATCAGGCATCTCAATGTTTTGCGGCAATCAACGGTGCCCGTTGTTTGAAATTCATTCCCATTTCTTGCATGGGACCAAGCATGCAACCAAGGACACATATTTGATTTTTCAACCAATTTATATGCTTTGGAGCATGTGCATGTAGTTAAATTTGAATTATGCACATAAAATGCATTGAAAACTCAGTTAATGCATAAAAATGTCCAAACGAACCCGAAAAATCACAAAATTCACACAACACTCCTGTTGTTCTATGTTGACACAAGAAAAAAATTTAAAGCAATAAGAGGCAATGGATATCGTTTTGTCCCCAAAGGTGGGACGTTCCTTACCGAAAACCATCATGCTTGTTGTGAGAAGCTCCGGATTGTGAGAAGCATATACCCAAACCTCCCAAATGGGACAAAATTTGTACCACGGCATGTTGATGCCGCTCCATGATAGCATGCCAAGTTTCATGAATTTCAGACGAGTTTTGGATTTACTAGAATTTAAAAACCAGGCATCACAATGTTTTGCTGGCAATCAACGGTGCACCGGTGTTTGACATTCATTCCCATTTCTTGGAAGAGATCTAAGCATGCACCCATTGACACAGATTTGATTTTTCAACCAATTTATATGCACTTGAGCATGTGCATGTAGTTCAAATTTGAATTATGCACATAAAATGCATTGAAAACTCAGTTAATGCATGAAAATGTCCAAACGAACCCCGAAAAATCACAAAAACTCACACAACACTCCTGTTGTTCTATGTTGACACGAGAAATTTTTTTGAAAGCAATAAGAGGCAGTGGATATTGTTTCGTCCCCAAAGGTGGGACGTTCCCTACCAAAAACCGTCATGCTTTTTGTGAGAAGCATCGGTTTGTGAGAAGCATATACCCAAACCTGCCCCAAATGGGACAAAATTTGTACCACGGCATGTTGATGCCGTTCCATGATAGCATGCCAAGATTCATGAATTTCAGACGAGTTTTGGATTTACTAGTATTTTAAAACCAGGCATCTCAATGTTTTGCCGGCAATCTACGGTGCCCCGGTGTTTGCAATTCATGACAATTTCTTGCATGGGAACTAAGCATGCACCCAAGGACACATATTTGATTTTTCAACCAATTTTTATGCACTAGAGCATGTGTATGAAGTTCAAATTTGAATTATGCACATAAAACGCATTGAAAACTTAGTTAATGCATACAAATGTCCAAACGAACCCCGAAAAATCACAAAATTCACACAACACTCCTGTTGTTCTATGTTGACACAAGAAAAAAACTTGAAAGCAATAAGAGGCAATGGATATCGTTTTGTCCCCAAAGGTGGGACGTTCCCTACCGAAAACCATCATGCTTGTTGTGAGAAGCTCCAGTTTGTGAGAAGCATATACCCAAACCTGCCCCAAATGGGACAAAATTTGTACCATGCCACGTTGATGCCGCTCAATGATAGAATGCCAAGTTACATGAATTTCAGACGAGTTTTGAATTTACTAGAATTTAAAAACCAGGCATCTCAATGTTTTGCGGCAGTCAATGGTGCCCCGGTGTTTGAAATTCATTCTCATTTCTTGCATGGGACCTAAGCATGCACCCAAGGACACATATTCGATTTTTTCAACCAATTTATATGCACTGGAGCATGTGCAATTAGTTCAAATTTGAATTATGCACATAAAATGCATTGAAAACTCAGTTAATGCATAAAAATGTCCAAACGAACCCCGAAAAATCACAAAAATTCACACAACACTCCTGTTGTTCTAGACACAAGAAAAAAATGAAAGCAATAAGAGGCAATGGAATCGTTTCATCCCCAAATGTGGGACGTTCCCTACCGAAAACCATCATGCTTGTTGCGAGAAGCTTCGGTTTCTGAGAAGCATATACCCGAACCTGCCCCAAATGGCACAAAATTTGTACCACGGCACGTTGATGCCACTCCATGATAGCATGCCAAGTATCATTAATTTCAGACGAGTTTTGTATTTACTAGAATTTTAAAACCAGGCATCTCAATGTTTTGCGACAATCAACGGTGCGCCGGTGTTGGATATTCATTCCCATTTCTTGCATGGGACCTAAACATGCACCCCAAGGACACAGATTCGATTTTTTTTCAACCAATTTATATGCACTGGAGCATGTGCATGTAGTTCAAATTTGAATTATGCACATAAAATGCATTGAAAACTCAGTTAATGCATAAAAAATTTCCAAACGAACCCCGAAAAATCACAAAACTTCACACAATCTTCCCGTTGTTTTATGTTGACATGAGAAAAAAATTGAAAGCAATAAGAGGCAATGGATATTGTTTCATCCCCAAAGGTGGGACGTTCCCTACCGAAAACCATCATGCTTGCTGTGAGAAGCTCCAGTTTGTGAGAAGCATATACCCAAACCTGCCCCAAATGGGACCAAAATTGCACCACGGCATGTTGATGCCGCTCCATTATAGCATGCCAAGCTTGATGAATTACAGACGAGTTTTGGATTTACTAAAATCTAAAAACCAGGCATCTCAATGTTTTGGCCGCAATCAATGGTGCCCCGGTGTTTGAATTTTCATTCCCATTTCTTGCATGGGACCTAAGCATGCACACAAGGACACAGATTTGATTTTTCAACCAACTTATATGCACTGGAGCATGTGCATGTTGCTCAAATTTGAATTATGCACATAAAATGCATTGAAAACTTAGTTAATGCATAAAAATGTCCAAACGAACACGAAAAATCACAAAAATTCACACAACACTCCTGTTGTTCTATGTTGACACGAGAAAAAAATTTGAAAGCAATAAGAGGCAATGGATATTGTTTCGTCCCCAAAGGTGGGACGTTCCCTACCAAAAACCGTCATGCTTTTTGTCACAAGCATCGGTTTGTGAGAAGCATATACCCGAACCTGCCCCAAATGGGACAAAATTTGTACCACGGCATGTTGATGCCATTCCATGATAGCATGCCAAGATTCATGAATTACAGACGAGTTTTGGATTTACTAGTATTTTATAACCAATCATCTCAATGTTTTGCCGGCAATCAACGGTGCCCCGGTGTTTGCAATTCATGACAATTTCTTGCATGGGAACTAAGCATGCACCCAAGGACACATATTTGATTTTTCAACCAATTTATATGCACTAGAGCATGTGTATGTAGTTCAAATTTGAATTATGCACATAAAATGCATTGAAAACTTAGTTAATGCATACAAATGTCCAAACGAACCCCGAAAAATAACAGAATTCACACAACACTCCTGTTGTTCTATGTTGACACGAGAAAAAAACTTGAAAGCAATAATAGGCAATGGATATCGTTTCGTCCCCAAAGGTGGGACGTTCCCTACCGAAAACCATCATGCTTGTTGTGAGAAGCTCCGGTTTGTGAGAAGCATATTGTCGGTGTACTAGAGTAGGGGTACCCTAGTACCCCGAACTCGTGCACGGACAGTCGTAGCAACCCGCGGCAGGGCTGGCCTGGTGACCGCCAAGGTCCTCAGCGGCTCCTTTGGAGCCATTCAAGAACAAAGTAATCAAGGCCCCGGCAAGAGGAGCTTGCCGGGAAGGCCACTCAAGGCACGAAGGAAACAAGACCCCGGCAAGAGGAGCTTGCGGGAAGGCTGGTGGCGGCAAGCTCCCGGCGCGACAAGGACCTTGCCGCGGCAAAGCGCTTGCCGCGGCAGGTAACTCTCTCTTCATCTCCGCTCCAGCTCATCCGCCAAGCGTGTCGCCATGGGGCTTTCCCGCACGCAGCGTGTCAATGGGCTGTGCAGCCAGCGGGGCGGCGATAAGCGGGCCGACAAGCTACCATCGTGGCAAGCGGAGGCGCCAGCGGTTCTGTTGCCTTTGTTCGAGCGAGCGAGGCGGACATTTATAGCTTTGTCCCTTGCCGTCGAGTTAGGTATAGATCATTGTACATTTGTACAAAGCGGTGTACCAACCATTGTTTTTCCTATTTTACCCTTGCCTACTTGCCACCTGTGGTGACCCCTTGGGCCTATAAAAGGAGGCCCAAGTGCAATGTAGAAAGGGTTCGGTTCGGCTCCGGTTCAGTTCATTCGACTCACTCGAGACCACACTCACTCAGGCTAGGTTTTGTAGCTCCCATTGCTCCCTAGCAAGAACACAATACAATCAACCAAGCAGCAGTAGGAGTATTATCTCTCCGGAGAGCTCCGAAGCTGGGTAAATCTGCTCGTGTGCATCGCTTCGATCCGCTCTTTGTGCAATCTCCGCCCCCCTCCGAACCACAAGGGACCCGGTCCCATAGGTGTTAAATGGGTCACTATCAGCTTCCCCATATCGGCCAGTGGGCCCGGTAGCGCTGGTCGGATTGACCTTGCGCTTCTCTTGGCGCTTCGATCGGTTCGGCGTCGGGGAACCAGCGACTTGTCCGTCTGTGATAGGTTGCCCTGCGTTCACTCGTGAGCTGCGGCAAGTCCGGTGGCCCGACAAGAAAAACTTCAAGCCGGATGTGCCAGAGAAGTATGATGGCAGGACACACCCATCGGAGTTCCTCAGCATCTACACCATTGCGGTGCAAGCTGCGAGGGGCGAGCGACAAGATCCTCGCCAACTACTTCCCGCTAATCTTTGAAGCCCAACGTCAGATCTTGGCTCATGCACTTGCCAGACAGTTCCATATCCTCTTGGGCAGATCTGTGCCATTAGTTTGTCGGCGCCTTCACAGGCGGCCACAAGCCTCATGGCCAGGAGAGTGACCTTCACCTGCTTTCCCAGAAGGAAGGAGAGTCCCTGCGCAAATTCATCCAGAGATTCAGTCGTGTGCATTACAACATCCCAGATGTCCACCCTGCCGCGGTGATCAGCGTGTTTCATCAGAACGTGCGGAACCGCAGGATGAGGGAGGAGATGGCGATGTGCAAAGTAAAAGACGTCAGCGAGCTCTACACCCTGGCCGACAAGTGTGCGCGTCTTTGAGAAGGAGAAGACTCCCAGGAGAGAATGTGGGAGCAGAATCTGACAGTGAGGAGACCGCCCCGGCAAAGAAGAGCCGGCGGCGGAACAACAGAAGGAACAAGAACAAAGAGGTACTAGTTGTCGAGCAGTCCGGCAACGGAGGTGGCGCCGGCAAGGCTAAGGCTGGTGGCTCTGGCAAGGAGGTTGCCGCTGATACCGACCACCAAGCTATGGTGGCCGCCGACAAGCAGGACAGCTCCAACAAGCAGTACTGCAAGATTCACCGCACCAAGGGCCACGACCTCCAGAGCTGCAAGAAAGTCGAGCAGCTCGTTGAACTGCAGAAGGCAGAGTACGAGCGGCGAGACAAGGAGAAGGCCCAGGAAGGTGCAGGGGCAGCTAACAAGAAGAGACCCGGCCGGGGAGGGCGCCGCGGCAAGGCAAAGCAGCGGCAAGGAGACAGACCTCCCTGCGGCCGCGACAAGGACGAAGACGAAGAAGATGATGAAGATATGGAAGACGATGAAGCTGATGAGCAGGAGTTTCAGAAGGCAAGAGAGGTTCTCTGCATTGACGGTGGTGCTTCTCTGCATACCTCGCACCGCCAACTCAAGCAATGGATGCGGGAGGTCAATGCAGCAGAACCATCCGTGGAGTCACGTAGACCTATGACGTGGTCCAGCACGCCCATCATTTTTGATATTGAGGACCACCCTGATCGCATAACTGCGGTCGGGTGCTTTCCGATGTTGGTCTCACCAACTATCCGCAACCTCAAGGTCACTAAAATGTTGGTTGACGGCGGGGCGGCCTGAATCTGATCTCCTCTGCGGTGCTCCGAAGCTTCAAATCCTCGACGGCGAGCTCGAAGAGACTGGCACTTTCCAAGGAATCAACCCAGGAAGGAGCAAGCCCAAAGGGAAAATCACGTTGCCGGTAACATTTGGCAGCGAGCTCAACTTCAGGCGAGAGGGTCACATTCGGCGTTGCTGATTTCCCATTGCCCTACAATGGGATACTTGGCCGTCCAACACTCGCCAAGTTCATGGCAGCCTCTCATTATGCTTACAATCTGCTCAAAATGCCCGGCCCGATAAGCGTCATTTCCGTCCATGGCGACAAGAAGGATGCGCTTATCTGCGCCGACAAGATTTACCGGGATGCAGCAGCCGCGACAGATAGCAAACCACTTGCCGCTGAAGCTCCCGGGGGGAAGAAGAAGACCACCAAGTCCGGCAAGAGATCTGATGCCCACTCCGGCAAGCGCACCTCTTCGGAGTGCTGCGCTACCGTCGAGGACGCACCATCGAGCTCCACCGGCAAGTGCAAGAAGATGATGGCGGCTCCGCCGAAGACCAAGAAGGTGCCCGCAAGGGAGGACGGCACTGGTGGTACCTTCACCATCAGTGCCATGCTTGACCCTAAATAGGAAGGCGAGCTCGTTGCTTTCCTGCGGGCGAATGTCGATGTGTTTGCATGGCAACCATCGACATCCCGGTGTTCCTGTGAAAGTAATTGAGCACCACCTAGCTATCTGTCCTCACGCGCGGCCCGTCAAGCAAAAAGTTAGAAGCAGGCGTTGGCGCCAAGAGTTCATAGTGAAGAGATCAAGCTGGAAGCAGCATGCCTTGTCGAGGAGTGCTCCATCCCGTGGTTGGCCAATCCGGTGGTTATGCGCAAGGCAAATGGGAAATGGAGACTTTATATTGACTTCACGGATGTTAATAAAGCTTGTCCCAAAGATCCATTTCCTTGCCGCGCATCGACCAGATTGTTGACTCCACGGTGGATGTGATCTGCTTTCATTTCTTGATGCATATTCAGATACCATCAAATCTTCATGGCAGAAGAGGATGAAGAGAAAACCGCATTCATTACACCATGTGGCACTTACTGTTTCATACGGATGCCTTTCGGTTTGAAGAATGCTGGTTCAACGTTCGCAAGAGTGGTCCACGACGCTTTTGAGCCCCAAATACACAGAAATGTAGAAGCCTACATGGATGACATAGTGGTCAAGAGCAAGGACAAAGCAACTCTAGTTCAAGATTTGGATGAGACTTTTGAAAATCTGCGCAAAATCAACCTCAAGCTCAACCCCGAGAAGTGCGTGTTTGGAGTCCCTTCCGGCAAGCTTCTCGGGTTCTTTGTGTCTCAGCGGGGAATTGAAGCCAATCCCGACAAGATTAAGGCCATTGAGCAAATTGAAGCACCGAAGCGCGTCAAGGATGTAAGAAGGCTTGCCGGTTGCGTGGCTGCTCTCAACAGGTTTATCTCTAAGTCAGCTGAGTGCGCCCTGCCATTTTTCAAGATCTTGAAAAAGGCAGGTCCAATGAAATGGACTCCCGAAGCGGAGGCTGTGCTGCAGGACTTAAAGAGGTACCTGTCCTCCACTACAATACTTGTCGCACCTAGGCCACAAGAGAAGTTGCTGCTGTACATAGCGGCAACCAATCAAGTGGTTAGTGTTGCGTTAGTAGCGGAGAGGGAGGCGGATGATGAGCCGGCGACCGAGGCAGATGCATCCAGCGACAAGCAAGGGGCTTCGCCGTCAAGCTCTAGTCCCGACAAGGACGGATCTGCGCAGGATTGCGACAAGACACGGAAAAGGATGGTGCAGCGCCCGGTCTACTTTGTCAGTTCCCTTCTGCAGGGGGCTAGATCAAGGTATTCTGGTGTGCAGAAATTGCTTTTCGGCCTCCTCATGGCCTCGTGAAAGCTGCGCCATTACTTCCAAGCGCATGAGATATCAGTTGTCACTCGCTTTCCGTTGAAGAGGATATTGCAAAATCCAGAAGCAACAGGCAGGATTGTTGAGTGGGCATTGGAACTGTCAAGCTTTGGCCTCAAGTTTGAAAGCACTTCAACTATCCAAAGCGAGCATTGGCGAGTTTATAGCAGAGTGGGCGTAGCGCAAGATGAAGAAATTCCATAGGCGAGCATCCCGTCAAGGAGGCAAATAAAGAGTGGCTGATGTACTTTGATGGTGCCTTCTCGCTGCAAAGCGCCGGTGCGGCGTGTTGCTTATCGCACCCACCGGAGAGCACCTCAAGTACATAGTCCGGATGCACTTTCCCAAGGAACAAGCAACAAACAATCTGCAGAGTATGAAGGTTTGCTTGCGGTCTCGAGATCGCATGATAGACCTTGGGATCAAGAAGCTCATTGTCGGGGACTCGCAACTTGTCGTCCGCCAAGTAAACAAAGATTATCGAGCCCGTTGATGGAAGCCTATGTTGATGAAGTGAGAAAGCTAGAAGAACACTTTGAAGGCCTGCAAATGGAACATGTTCCAAGAGCTCGAGAATGACATTCTTGATAGCTTTGTCAAAGTGTGCTGCACTCAAGTTACACAATGGAACCAGGAATTTTGTGCTCAAGTTGACTCAACCAACCGTAACACCATCAAGCTGGGCAGAACAAGAAAGGAAGTTGGTTTCGGTGACTACTTTCGGTGAGCTCCCCAAGCCGCCGCCAAGAAGGTCCCCAAAATCAACGCAAATATCGCTGAGGAGCAGTCTGCTCCGACAAGCCCCAAGGTTTGTTTCGTTGAAGCAGACGCTCCCGACAAGTTTTGCTCCGGCAAGCTTACTGGGGATCATCAAGCTCCGGCTGAGCCGCTGGTTCTTGCCATAGAAGCTGATGTTCCCGCAGCGGCAGATGTGCCTTTAGTTCTTGTTGTCGAGCCGCAAGCTCCAACATGGGCACAGCAGATCGTCCATTTCCTTCAAACAGGAGAACTTCCCGAAGAGCAAGAAGAAGCGGAAAGAGTAGCCCGGCAGTCAGCTATGTACCAGTTTGTTGACAACATCCTGTACAGAAGAAGACAAAACAGTGTGAAATTGAAGTGTATTTGCCGGGAAGATGGACAGAAGCTGTTGGCAGAGATACACGGAGGCATATGTGGTCACCACATTGGCGCAAGAGCACTTGCTAAGCAAAGCTTTCCGGCAAGGTTTCTTCTGGCGGAAGCCCTC
Organism: Aegilops longissima; assembly: GCA_021605205.1. Taxonomy (NCBI): domain Eukaryota; kingdom Viridiplantae; phylum Streptophyta; class Magnoliopsida; order Poales; family Poaceae; genus Aegilops; species Aegilops longissima. Next base: position 162,245 of record JAHIAM010003883.1, read on the forward strand.
CGGGATGCAACTGCACAAGTAACCAGGTGTGAAGCGTGCGGTTCCATTCAAAGCAGATACACCAGCCAGCTCAAGCTCTCGGACGATCCCTTTATCCTGGCCATTTTGGTGCGGGGCTTGACATCCTCGGCCCCTTCCCCGAGCTGTCGGGGCTTTGAGTACTTATGCGTCGCAATCGACAAGTTCACAAAGTGGCGGAAGTGGAAGCGATGAGGAAGGTGACAGCACGGTCGGCGATCAAGTTCTTGGTCAATTGTTTGCCGTATTGGGATTCCTAACAGGATCATCACCGACAATGGCACACAATTCACGAGCCGCACCTTCATGCGAGACGCCCAAGATCTTGGCGCCAAGATCTGCTTTGCTTCATTGCTCATCCGAGAAGCAGCGGTCAGCGAGAGAGAGCAAATCTTTGAAGTGCTGCGGGGACTCAAGACCAGAAATTTCGACAGGCTGCACAAGTGCGGAACAAACTGGATTGAGGAACTGCCGGTGGTTCTTTGGTCGATCAGGACGACGCCAAATCGAGCCACTGGCCAGACACCTTTCGCTCTAGTCTATCGATCAGAGGCAGTTCTCCCCACGGAACTCGTATACGGGTCAACTCGATTACTCGCTTATGATGAGCTTGAGCAAGAGAAACTGCGACAAGATGACGCGCTGCTCCTCGAGGAGGACCGTCTTCAGGCTGTTGTGCGAGCTGCTCGCTACCAGCAAGCTTTGCGCCACTACCATAGCCGCAAAGTTAATGCTAGAAGCTTCGAGGAAGGCGACCTTGTTCTTCGGTGCGTTCAATCCGCCAACAATTCCAACAAGTTGACGCCGAAGTGGGAAGGCCCTTATCGGGTGAAACGAGTCACTAGGCCTGGCATTGTCCGCCTTGAGACCGAAGATGGCGTTCCGGTGAGCAACTCCTGGAATATAGGGCATCTTCGTAAGTTTTACCCATAAGGCGCGGTTGCCGGAACCCGTTCCGGCAACCACCCTTCTGTACAAGTCTTGCCGCTGTTGCATGTAATCCTTTGTACAAAGCCGGGCGCAGACCCCGTGCATCAGTAAAGCTCATGTGTTGCGCACAATTTGTCAATTTCATGCTTTCGTCATTATTATGCATGTATTATCTGACATTTTGTGCAGCATCCACACCCGGTAAGCGAAAATGAGCCACTAGGCTCCATAACTTTATTTTCTCTTCTTTCTTCTCAAAAGAGAGCAAGGTTCATCCACCCACAAGTTAACCGGGGGGGAAGGAGAATATAATGGTGTGGACCACCAAGTGTCGCTCGAGGAAGTATCACCTTGCCGGGAAGCAAACAACAGAAAAGCTAAGTTGTTAAGTTTAAGAAACCAGTTTTTAAATTTTCAAGTTATGTTCCTCGAACGATAGTACTTTGTATGGAAAACCTGTGCCCAGAGGAACCAACTCGCGGCTAGCTTGCGCCCTTAATTTGTTTCGAGTCTGCTCAACAACTTAAGCGTGTTGCAACTAGTTGCGACAAGGTTGCTTGTCGGAGGCGGCATCGCCAGCAGGCTGCTGACATTCCGCACTCAGCGCTCGTGGCAAAGGTGCTCGCGCCGACAAGTTCCCTAAGAGCGTAGGGCACAAACATACAAGGGAAGAAATCAAGTAAAGGGAATAACATTGCAATTGATGCCTAAGATAGAGTATATTACAAAAATGACTTGTCGCAGATCTAATAAATTGTTCTAAACATGATCAGCAGTGACAAGGGAAAGATAGCTTGGCGGCCTAGTCCACACGGTCGCTATCGAGCCTCTTGACTCCGCTCACCCTGTCCACAATGGGTGCGACATGGGCCTTGAGTGCTTCAACGTCGGCAGATGGAGGCAGGGACTTGAGGACATTGGTGAAGTTGACGCCTGGATTGCGGAAGACCACCTTCATCAGCACCTTCTGGAGGGCCCCGGCGCAGATTTGGCGCGACTCATCGGCCAGCTGCTTTGGGACCTCCTCCCGGAGCCGCTGGAGACCCGTCAGCACGCCCTTGAAGAACAGGCTGAGCTTGACGCTGGGTTGGAGGTTCTCGTCGGTGGAGTACCCAAGATCCACCATCCCCAGCTCCATCAGCTCATTATGGATGGCGGCGGCAGTGTCCACAAGACCTTCTGTCCAGTGCATTATGCTATCTCTGAGAGTGTCTTGGGCAGTCGCGGCATTCGCCAACAACTCCTCGTTGGCCTTAATCTTCTCCAGCAGGCCCGTTTCCCGCTCCTTGGCGCCGTTCAGCATCTCTGTCAGGGTGGTCAGTTTCAGCTCCAGATCCGCCTTGGAGTCCTTGGCGGCGTCGAGCTCTTTGATCTTCTCAGCGAAACGACCCTGCAGCTCGCCGAGAGTGTAGGCGTCCTTCTCGCATTCGCGCTTCAGCCCCGTGACCTCCTCGGCGCTCTTCTGGAGGGTGGCCTCCAGCTGGACCACCCTCATCTCCAATTCCTTCTTGGCGGCCTCGGGAGCTGCGGCGGCGTCCTTTGCCTCCTGGAGTGCCCCGCCAATTGATTGCTCGGGCGCGGCGAGATCTTCCTCATAGCTGTCGAGGTTGATCTTCCGCTACGCCAGCTCACCTTCTTGCGCAGAGAGCTTCTCGCCGGCAAGCCTTTGCTGCTCCTCGACCTCGGCCTTCTCCAAGATGAAGGCCGTGCGCTCCTCGACAAGCTGCTCCAGCCGCTCGCTATGTCCGGAGAGTTTCCTTGTTGGCGCGCGGAGCTCTTCTGGCGCTTCTCCATGTCAGCTCCGCCCTCGCGACAAGTGCTTCCCGCGACTCGGCTTAGCTTGTCGGGCGCGGTAGAGCGACAGCAACTTCTTGATGAGCTGCTCCTCCTCGAACTCTCCTTGCTGCTGCTTGGCGCGTTAACCAGCGACAGATCCAGCGAGGCGAGCAGCTCCATGTCGAAGGTCTCTCCTCGACCGGCGCCACAGGCTCGGCGCCCATGGAAGCTTGATGAAGACACCTTCGCGGCCTTGAGATAGGTGTGGGATGGGGCTCTTGAGTGCAAGTGCGGCATCGGTGGCGGGGATCGGCGGTCGGTGCAGCGCTGGCGCTCCTGCGACCTCGGGGGCGTCGAGACGATCACGGACCCCTCCCAGCCTCTGCGCCCGGCAGCCTTGGCGGCCTCCTCGCCCAGCGGACCCGTCGGCGCCGGCCTCCTCCCCATGTTGGCGGCGTCGTCATTGTGGCCGCGAGCGTCCTCCTCGCTGGCAACCTCCGTCTCCATCGGCTCTCCGGCAGATGGATCGGATGATCAGAAAAAGAAAGAACAGTCAAGCGCAAATGTTCAGAAAGAAGAACAGAAGAAAAAGAACCTAAGGGAAATTTTCAGTCAAGAAGATTACCTGCAATAGGATCTGTTGCCACGGTCTCCACCACCGGAGGGTCGTCGGCGTTGCCCCTTGTCGGAGAAGCTCCCCTTGTCGGAGAGGCCTCCCTTGCCGGAGAGCGCTCCCTTGGCGGAGATTTCTCCCTTGGCGGCGTAGTTGAAGCAGACAGGACTTCAGGAGTGACTTCCGGGACCTCCTGATGAGGCTGCTCTGCTCCTACACAAATCAACAAGCCAGAAATCAGTAAGGAGAAGCACCAGCACCTAACCGTGAAGAAATGAATCAAATACTTACGCTGGGGGCTGTCTTTGGGGCTGCTCTGTTGAAGGTTGCCGGATCCGGCAAGGAGTCTCGATCATGCCCCTGTCGCCATGGGGGAATCGTCTTCGACAGCGACCACCGGAGTCTTGGCCCTCTTCGACGCCATCTGAGCCAGCGTCCTGAAGAAGGAAAGAGCTCAGAATGAAGCAAGTCAAATACAAGACAAAAGCAGTAAATTGAAGAATTACAAGTAGCAGCGACAAGAACTTACTCTTCCTCTTCTTCCTCGGGCTGAGGCGGAGAAGTCAAGTCTGCTCGGTGCGGCGAGCTGGAGGAGTAGGCTCCCTCGGGCGCTTGGCGGGTGCGGGGCCGTGGCTCGAAGGCCCGCTCCGTTCTTGTGGTAGCAGGAGGCGCTCCCGTGGCAACAGTGCTTGCCGCGGTGGAGCGCGTCGGGCGGCGAGGCGGCTGTTGGGCCGTCTGCCGCCCCGCCACTTCTCCGGTCTTGCGGAGGCGTCTTCTTGGCGGGGCCGCGGGCTCCTCCCGCGGCAAGCTACTTGACGGCGGAGGGGAGGCGCCCCCGGCAGGCTCGTTCGGGTCAGCGTCGGGCTCGGCCTGCTCCTCCTCAACGGTGAACTCCTCTCGATCGGCAAGGCTTGCCGCCTCGGCTGCCTCTGCCTCCTCGACGGAGAACCCAAACGCGCCGGCGGCAGCAGCTTCTGCCGCCTCCTCCAACCTTGTGGCGATGCGCGCCATCTCTTGCTCGGTGGTGTCGCGGGTAAGCCGCTTCTACTCGTCGGCACGGATCGGCACTTCTTCCAAGTCGTCGAAGAACTGCTGCACGACGTCGTCGGCGGGCTCCTGCCAAGTTGGAACGATTCCATGGGAATCGCACAACGGCATCATCGCGTGGATGCGGTCAAGCGACGAGTTGTTGCACAAGGCACGACTCCCTCGGCAACATGAACCACTCGGGGTGATCGCATCGAGCTTGAACAGCTCCCGCAGCATGCCGTCCAGCTCCAAGACAGTAAAGTTCCAGTTCAAACTCGGGCGCAGCCTCATGATGTCCGCCGCGTTTGGAACTCCCAAGCAGGCCTCCCCTCTCCTGCAAAGGCGCAATGCGGCGGCGAAGGAAGTCGCGCCAACTGCTCCTCTGATAAGCCAGGCATGCACGAGGCGCAAGATCCTAGTCACGGCAATCTTCAACTTGGCATCCTCCGCGCCAAGTTGCTCCAATCGTTGCTGCGCACTATGGGAGTTTGGCGCAGGCAGTAAAGGTTGTGGCTCCTCCTCTAAGATCCAACACAGTTAGCTCTCCTCCTCCTACTTGCTGCGCAGCTCTCCGTCAAGATATGCTTCCTTCTTGCCGATCCCGGAGGTCCATGCAATTCCTCGACAAGCGGCTCTCTCTCTCTACGCTGGGCGTGAAGTAATGGCGGAAAAGTGCTACATTTGGGTGGACCCGACAAAGTTCTCGCAGAGTGTGTGCAGCAGCCATGGTGAGGGCGGCGTTGGGGTGAAATCAAGGAGGCGGAGGCCATATGTGTTCATGACATCGCAAAAGAATTGAAAAGGCGGGCGAGCCCGCATGGAAGAAAAGCGCGAAGAAAGGGTACCCGATGGAAACCTTCTCGGATGTGGCGGCGGAGATCACCCTCGTGCGTGGGTGCGCCCGCGTCTCCGTCGACCAGAAAAGGTAATACAGCTCCCGCAGCTCCTTCCTGTCAAGCAGGGGATCGAAGAGGGCCCGCTCCTTCCGCAGCGCCGCGAGCCGCTGCGCCTCGGCCGATTTCACGCCTTTCCCCTTGTCGGCTTTCGGAGCCATGGGGGGAGGTGGTGGAGGAGGTCGACGGCGTTGGTGGCGCCGGTGGCAATGGGGGGGGGGCGGAGCGTCGCTCTCTTTGGGCTCGAAAATAAGGGGAGGTGCGGTGGTGGTTTTTGATGTGACAGCAATGGCAAGTGGGCGTCCTGCCCCTGTTTCCCCTGCTTATAAGGGGGGAGAGGGCCAGGCGTTCGTTTTTCCCATTAAAAAAGCCCCACGATCTCTCCCACGACGCCACGTCCGGGCGTGCCGTTCGTGGGGGCGTGGTGGGTCCGGCGAATAATCTGCGCGATCCGGGCCGCATGTGCCCGTGCCTTTGTTTTGGGCCTGGCCCAATGAGCTTGGCGCCGTGTGTGGCCCAGCCGGGGCTCTGTCGGTGTACTAGAGTAGGGTACCCTAGTACCCGAACTTCGTTCCGCAGACGATCGCAGCACCAGGCGAGGGGCTGGCCTGGTGACCGCCAAGGTCTCGGCGGCTCCTTTGGAGCCATTCAAGAACAAAGTAATCAAGGCCCGACAAGCGGAGCTTGCCGGAAAACCACTCAAGGCACGAAGAAACAAGACCCGGCAAGAGGAGCTTGCGGGAAGGCTGGTGGCGACAAGCTCCCGGCGCGACAAGGACCTTGCCGCAGCAAAGCGCTTGCCGTGGCAGGTTACCTCTCTTCATCTGCTCCAGCTCATCCGCCAGCGATGTCGCCATGGGGCTTTCCCGAACGCAGCGTGTCAATGGGCTGTGCAGCCAGCGAGGAGCGGCAATAAGTGGCGCCGACAAGCTACCATCGTGGCAAGCGGAGGCGCACCAGCGGTCCTGTTGCCTTTGTTCGAGCGACAGGGGCGGACATTTATGGCTTTGTCCCTTGCCTTGAGTTAGGTATAGATCATCGTACCTTTGTACAAAGCGGTGTACCAACCACTGTTTTTCCTATTTTACCCTTGCCTACTTGCCACCTGCGGTGACCCCTTGTGCCAATAAAAGGAGGCCCAAGTGCAACGTAGAAAGGGTTCGGTTCGGCTCCGGTTCAGTTCAGTCGACTCACTCGAGACCACACTCACTGAGGCTAGGTTTTGTAGCTCCCATTGCTCCCTAGCAAGAACACAAATAATCAACCAAGCAGCAGTAGGAGTATTATCTCTCCGGAGAGCTCCGAAGCTGGGTAAATCTGCTCGTGTGCATCGCTTCGATCCGCTCTTTGTGCAATCTCCGCCCCCTCCGAACCACAAGGGACCCGGTCCCGTAGGTGTTCATGGATCACTATGAGCTTCCGCAACACATATACCCAAACCTGTCCCAAATGGGACAAAATTTGTACCATGGCACGTTGATGCCGCTCAATGATAGAATGCCAACTTACATGAATTTCAGATGAGTTTTGGATTTACTAGAATTTAAAAACCAGGCATCTTAATGTTTTGCGGCAGTCAACGGTGCCCCGGTGTTTGAAATTCATTCTCATTTCTTGCATGGGACCTAAGCATGCACCCAAGGACACAGATTCGATTTTTTCAACCAATTTATATGCACTGGAGCATGTGCATGTAGTTCAAATTTGAATTATGCACATAAAATGCATTGAAAACTCAGTTAATGCATAAAAATGTCCAAACGAACACCGAAAAATCACAAAAATTCACACAACACTCCTGTTGTTCTAGACACAAGAAAAAAATGAAAGCAATAAGAGGCAATGGAATCGTTTCATCCCCAAAGGTGGGACGTTCCCGACCGAAAACCATCATGCTTGTTGTGAGAAGCTTCGGTTTCTGAGAAGCATATACCCGAACCTGCCCCAAATGGCACAAAATTTGTACCACGGCACGTTGATGCCGCTCCATGATAGCATGCCAAGTATCATGAATTTCAGACGAGTTTTGTATTTACTAGAATTTTAAAACCAGGCATCTCAATGTTTTGCCGACAATCAACGGTGCGCCGGTGTTTGAAATTCATTCCCATTTCTTGCATGGGACCTAAACATGCTTCCCAAGGACACAGATTCGATTTTTCAACCAATTTATATGCACTGGAACATGTGCATGTAGTTCAAATTTGAATTATGCACATATAATGCATTGAAAACTCAGTTAATGCATAAAGAATGTCCAAACGAACCCCAAAAAATCACAAAAATTCACACAACACTCCTGTTGTTTTATGTTGACATGAGAAAAAAATTTGAAAGCAATAAGAGGCAATGGATATTGTTTCATCCCCAAAGGTGGGACGTTCCCTACCGAAAACCATCATGCTTGTTGTGAGAAGCTCCAGTTTGTGAGAAGCATATACCCAAACCTGCACCAAATGGGACCAAAATTGCACCACGGTATGTTGATGCCGCTCCATTATAGCATGCCAAGCTTGATGAATTACAGACGAGTTTTGGATTTACTAAAATCTAAAAACCAGGCATCTCAATGTTTTGGCGGCAATCAATGGTGCCCCGGTGTTTGAATTTTCATTCCCATTTCTTGCATGGGACCTAAGCATGCACACAAGGACACATATTCGATTTTTCAACCAATTTATATGCACTGGAGCATGTGCATGTAGCTCAAATTTGAATTATGCACATAAAATGCATTGAAAACTCAGTTAATGCTTAAAAATGTCCAAACGAACACGAAAAATCACAAAAATTCACACAACACTCCTGTTGTTCTATGTTGACACGAGAAAAAAATTTGAAACCAATAAGAGGCAATGGATATCGTTTCGTCCCCAGAGGTGGGACCTTCCCTACCAAAAACCATCATGCTTGTTGTCAGAAGCTCCGGTTTGTGAGAAGCGAATACCCGAACCTGCCCCAAATTGGACAAAATTTGTACCATGGCATGTTGATGCCGCTCCATGATAGCATTCCAAGTTTCATGAATTTCAGACGAGTTTTGGATTTACTAAAATTTTAAAACCAGGCATCTCAATGTTTTACCGGCAATCAACGGTGCCCCGGTGTTGGCAATTCATGACCATTTCTTGCATGGGAACTAAGCGTGCACCCAAGGTCACAGATTTGATTTTTCAACCAATTTATAGGCACTGGAGCATGTGCATGTAGTTCAAATTTGAATTATGCACATAAAATGCATTGAAAACTCAGTTAATACATACAAATGTCCAAACGAATCCCGAAAAATCACAAAACTTCTCACAACACTCCTGTTGTTTTATGTTGACATGAGAAAAAAATAGATATTGTTTCGTCCCCAATGGTGGGACGTTCCCTACCGAAAACCATCATGCTTGTTGTGAGAAGCTCCAGTTTGTGAGAAGCATATACCCAAACCTGCCCCAAATGGGACCAAATTGCACCACGACACGTTGATGCCGCTCCATTATAGCATGCCAAGCTTGATGAATTACAGACGAGTTTTGGATTTACTAAAATCTAAAAACCAGGCATCGCAATGTTTTGCTGGCAGTCAACGGTGCCCCGGTGTTTGAAATTCATTCCCATTTCTTTCATGGGACCTAAGAATGCACCCAAGGACACAGATTCAATTTTTCAACCAATTTATATGCACTGGAGCATGTGCATGTAGTGCATATTTGAATTATGCACATAAAATGCATTGAAAACTCAGTTAATGCATAAAAATGTCCAAACGAACACGAAGAATCACAAAAATTCACACAACACTCCTGTTGTTCTAGAGACAAGAAAAAAATGAAAGCAATAAGAGGCAATGGAACCGTTTCGTCCCCAAAGGTCGGACGTTCCCTACCGAAAACCATCATGCTTGTTGTGAGAAGCTCCGGTTTTCTGAGAAGCATATACCTGAACCTGCCCCAAATGGCACAAAATGTGTACCACGGCATGTTGATGCCGCTCCATGATAGGATGCCATGTTTCATGAATTTCATATGAGTTTTGTATTTACTAGAATTTTAAAACCAGGCATCTCAATTTTTTGCCGGAAATCAACGGTGCGCCGGTGTTTGAAATTCATTCCCATTTCTTGCATGGGACCTAAGCATGCACCCCAAGGACACATATTCGATTTTTCAACCAATTTATATGCACTTGAGCATGTGCATGTAGTTCAAATTTGAATTATGCACATAAAATGCATTGAAAACTCAGTTAATGCATAAAAATGTCCAAACGAACACGAAAAATCACAAAAATTCACACAACACTCCTGTTGTTCTATGTTGACACGAGAAAAAAACTTGAAAGCAATAAGAGGCAATGGATATCGTTTCGTCCCCAAAGGTGGGACGTTCCCTACCGAAAACCATCATGCTTGTTGTGAGAAGCTCCGGTTTCTGAGAAGCATATACCCGAACCTTCCCCAAATGGCACAAAATTTGTACCATGGCATGTTGATGCTGCTCCATGATAGCATGCCAAGTATCATGAATTTCAGGCGCGTTTTGGATTTACTAGAATTTTAAAATCAACGGTGCGCCGGTGTTTGAAATTCATTCCCATTTCTTCCATGAGACCTAAGCATGCACCCAAGGACACAGATTCGATTTTTCAACCAATTTATATGCACTGGAGCATGTGCATGTAGTTCAAATTTGAATTATGCACATAAAATGCATTGAGAACTTAGTTAATACATAAAAATGTCCAAACGAACCCGAAAAATCACAAAAAATTCACACAACACTCCTTTTGTTCTATGTTGACGCGAGAAAAAAATTGAAAGCAATAAGAGGCAATGGAATCGTTCCGTCCCCAAAGTCTGGACGTTCCGTACCGAAAACCATCATGCTTGTTGTGAGAAGCTCCGGCTTATGAGAAGCATATACCCGAACCTGCCCCAAATGGGACAAAATTTGTACCACGGCATGTTGATGCCGCTCCATGATAGCATGCCAGGTTTCATGAATTTCAGACGAGTTTTTGAATTTACTAGAATTTTAAAACCAGGCATCTGAATGTTTTGTCGGCAATCAATGGTGCCTCGGTGTTTGAAATTCATTCCCATTTCTTGCAATGGACCTAAGCGTGCACCCAAGGACACAGATTTGATTTTTTTCAACCAACTTATATGCACTCGAGCTTGTGCATGTAGTTCAAATTTGAATTATGCACATAAAATGCATTGAAAACTCAGTTAATGCATAAAAATGTCCAAACGAACCCCGAAAAATCACGAAAATTCGGACAACACTCCTGTTGTTCTATGTTCACACGAGAAAAAAAATTGAAAGCAATAAGAGGCAATGGATATCGTTTCGTCCCCAGAGGTGGGAACTTCTGTACCGAGAACCATCATGATTGTTGTCAGAAGCTCCGGTTTTTGAGAAGCGAATACCCGAACCTGCCCCAAATGGGACAAAATTTGTACCACGGCATGTTGATGCCGCTCCATGATAGCATGCCAAGTTTCATGAATTTCATACGAGTTTTGGATTTACTAGAATTTAAAAACCAGGCATCTGAATGTTTTGTCGGCAGTGAATGGTGCCCCGGTGTTTGAAATTCATTCCCATTTCTTGCATGGGACCTAAGCATGCACCCAAGGGCACAGATTTGATTATTCAACCAATTTATATGCACTCGAGCATGTCCAATTAGTTTGAATTTGAATTATGCACATAAAATGTATTGAAAACTCAGTTAATGCATAAAAATGTCCAAATGAACCCCAGAAAATCACAAAAATTCACACAACACTCCTGTTGTTCTTTATGTTGACACGAGAAAAAAAATTGAAAGCAATAAGAGGCAATGGATATCGTTCCCCAAAGGTGAGACGTTCCCTACTGAAAACCATCATGCTTGTTGTGAGATGCTCCGGCTTGTGAGAAGCATATACCCAAACCAGCCCCAGACGGGACTAAATTTGTACCACGACATGTTGATGCCTCTCCATGGTAGCATGCCAAGTTTCATGAATTTCAGACGAGTTTTCGATTAACTAGAATTTAAAAACCAGGCATCTCAATGTTTTGCCGGCAGTCAACGGTGCCCCAGTGTTTGAAATTCATTCCCATTTATTGCATGGCACCTAAGCATGCACCCAAGGACACAGATTCGATTTTTCAACCAATTTATATGCACTCGAGCATGTGCATGTAGTTCAAATTTGAATTATGCACATAAAATGCATTGAAAACTCAGTTAATGCATAAAAATGTCCAAACGAACCCCGAAAAATCACAAAAATTCACACAACACTCCTGTTGTTCTATGTTGACACGAGAAAAAAAATTGAAAGCAATAAGAGGCAATGGAATCGTTTCGTCCCAAAAGGTGGGACGTTCCCTACCGAAAACCATCATGCTTGTTGTGAGAAGCTCCGGTTTGTGAGAAGCATATACCCGAACCTGCCCCAAATGGGACAAAATTTGTACCACGGCATGTTGATGCCGCTCCATGATAGCATGCCAAGTTTCATGAATTTCAGACGAGTTTTGGATTTACTAGAATTTAAAAACCAGGCATCTCAATGTTTTGCCGGCAATCAACGGTGCCCCATTGTTCAAAATTCATTCCCATTTCTTGCATGGGACCTAAGCATGCACCCAAGGACACATAATTGATTTTTATAAAAACTTATATGCACTGGAGCACGTTTATGTAGTTCAAATTTGAATTATGCACATAAAATGCATTGAAAACTTAGTTAATGCACTAAAAATGTCCAAACGAACCCCGAAAAATCACAAAAATTCACACAACACTCCTGTTGTTCTATGTTGGCACGAGAAAAATTTTGAAAGCAATAAGAGGCAATGGATATCGTTTCGTCCCCAAAGGTGGGACGTTCCGTACCGAAAACCATCATGCTTGTTGTGAGAACCTCCGGTTTGTGAGAAGCATATACGCAAACCTGCCCCAAATGGGATAAAATTTGTACCACGGCATTTGATGCCGCTCCATGATAGCATGCCAAGTTTCATGAATTTTAGATGAGTTTTGGATTTACTAGAATTTAAAAACCAGGCATCGCAATGTTTTGCCGGCAATCAACGGTGCCCCGGTGTTTGAAATTCATTCCCATTATTTGCATGGGACCTAAGCATGCACCTAAGGACACATAATTGATTTTTCAAACAATTTATATGCACCGGACCATGTGCATGTAGTTCAAATTTGAATTATGCACATAAAATGCATGGAAAACTCAGTTAATGCATAAAAATGTCCAAACGAACCCCAAAAAATCACAAAAATTCATACAACACTCTTGTTGTTCTCTGTTGACACGAGAAAGCACTAAGAGGCAATGGATGTCGTTTCGTCCACAAAGGTGGGACGTTCATTACCGAAAACCATCATGCTTGTTGTGAGAGGCTCCGGTTTGTGAGAAGCATATACCCAAACCTGCCCCCAAATGGGAGAAAATTTGTACCACGACATGTTGATGACGCTCCATGATAACATGCCAAGTTTCACGAACTTCAGCCGAGTTTTGGATTTACTAGAATTTAAAAACCAGGCATCTCAATGTTTTACCGGCAATCACCGGTGCGACGGTGTTTGAAGTTCATTCTCATTTCTTGCATGGGACCTAAGCATGCCCCCAAGGACACAGATTTCATTTTTCAACAATTTATATGCACTGGAGCATGTGCATGTAGTTCAAATCTGAATTATGCACATAAAATGCATTGAAAACTCAGTTAATGCATAAAAATGTCCAAACGAACCCCAAAAAAGCACAAAAATTCACACAAGACTCCTGTTGTTCTATGTTGACGCGAGAATTTTTTTTGAAAGCAATAAGAGGCAATGGATATCGTTTCGTCCGCAAAGGTGGGACGTTCCCTACCGAAAACCATCATGATTGTTGTGAGAACCTCCGGCTTGTGAGAAGCATATACGCAAACCTGCCCATAATGGGATAAAATTTGTACCACGACATGTTGTTGCCGCTCCATGATTGCATCCCAAGTTTCATGAATTTCAGACGAGTTTTTGATTTACTAGAATTTAAAAACCAGGCATCTCAATGTTTTGCCGGCAATCAACGGTGCCCCCATGTTCAAAATTCATTCCCATTTCTTGCATGGGACCTAAGCATGCACCCAAGGACATAGAATTGATTTTTCAAACAATTTATATGTAGTGGAGGATGTGCATGTAGTTCAAATTTGAATTATGCACATAAAATGCATTGAAAACTAAGTTAATGCATAAAAATGTCCTAACGAACCCTGAAAAATCACAAAAATTCATACAACACTCCTGTTGTTCTATGTTGGCACGAGAAAAAATTTGAAAGCAATAAGAGGCAATGGATATCGTTTAGTCCAAAGGTTCGAAAACCATCATGCTTGTTTGCATTTGGAAGCATATACCGAAACCTGCCCCCTAATGGTAGAAAATTTGTACCAAGACATGTTGATGCCGCTCCATGATAGCATGCCAAGTTTCATGAATTTCAGCCGAGTTTTGGATTACTAGAATTTAAAAACCAGGCATCTCAATGTTTTGCCGTCAATCACGGTGCCACGGTGTTTGAAATTCATTCTCATTTCTTGCATGGGACCTAAGCATTTATATTGATTTTTCAACCAATTTATATGCATGGAGCATGTGCATGTAGTTCAAATTTGAATTATGCACATAAAATGCATTGAAAACTCAGTTAATGCATAAAAATGTCCAAACGAACCCGAAAAATCACAAAATTCACACAACACTCCTGTTGTTCTATGTTGACACGAGAAAAAATTTGAAAGCAATAAGAGGCAATGGATATCGTTTAGTCCCCAAAGGTGGGGCGTTCCCCTACCTAAGCGAAAACCATCATGCTTGTTGTGAGAAGCTCCGGTTTGTGAGAAGCATATACCCAAACCTGCCCCAAATGGGACAAAATTTGTACCACGACATGTTGATGCCGCTCCATGATAGCATGCCAAGTTTCATGAATTTCAGACGAGTTTTGGATTTACTAGAATTTAAAAACCAGGCATCTCAATGTTTTGCCGGCAATCAACGGTGCCCCGGTGTTTGAAATTCATTCCCATTTCTTGCATGGGACCTAAGCATGCACCCAAGGACACACATTTGATTTTTCAACCAATTTATATGCATTGGAGCATGTGCATGTAGTTCAAATTTGAATTATGCACATAAAATGCATTGAAAACTCAGTTAATGCATAAAATGTCCAAACGAACCCGAAAAATCACAAAATTCACACAACACTCCTGTTGTTCTATGTTGACAGAAAAAAATTGAAAGCAATAAGAGGCAATGGATATCGTTTAGTCCCCAAAGGTGGGACGTTCCCTACCGAAAACCATCATGCTTGTTGTGAGAAGCTCCGGTTTGAGAAGCATATACCCAAACCTGCCCCAAATGGGACAAAATTTGTACCACGACATGTTGATGCCGCTCCATGATAGCATGCCAAGTTTCATGAATTTCAGCCGAGTTTTGGATTTACTAGAATTTAAAACCAGGCATCTCAATGTTTTGCGGCAATCAACGGTGCCCGGTGTTTGAAATTCATTCCCATTTCTTGCATGGGACCTAAGCATGCACCCAAGGACACATATTTGATTTTTCAACCAATTTATATGCCTTTGGAGCATGTGCATGTAGTTCAAATTTGAATTATGCACATAAATGCATTGAAAACTCAGTTAACGCAGAAAGTTGTCTAAACGAACCCCGAAAAATCACAAAAATTCACACAACACTCCTGTTGTTCTATGTTGACGCGAAAATTTTTTTTGAAAGCAATAAGAGGCAATGGATATCGTTTCATCCCCAAAGGTGGGACGTTCCCTACCAAAAACCATCATGATTGTTGTGAGAACCTCCGGCTTGTGAGAAGCATATACGCAAACCTGCCCCTAATGGGATAAAATTTGTACCACAACATCTTGATGCCGCTCCATGGTAGCATCCCAAGTTTCATGAATTTCAGACGAGTTTTGGTTTACTAGAATTTAAAAGCAGGCATCTCAATGTTTTACAGGCAATCAACGGTGCCCCGGTATTTGAAATTCATTCCCATTTCTTGCATGGGACCTAAGCATGCACCCAAGGACACGGAATTAATTTTTCAAACAATTTATATGCACTGGAGCATGTGCATGTAGTTCAAATTTGAATTATGCACATAAAATGCATTGAAAACTTAGTTAATGCATAAAAATGTCCAAACGAACCCCAAAAAATCACAAAAATTCACACAACACTCCTGTTGTTCTATGTTGACACGAGAAAAAAAAATTGAAAGCAATAAGAGGCAATGGATATCGTTTCGTCCCCAAAGGTGGGATGTTACCTACCGAAAACCATCATCCTTGTTGTGAGAAGCTCCGGTTTGTAAGAAGCATATACCCAAACCTGCCCCCAAATG
This sequence comes from Aegilops longissima, assembly GCA_021605205.1. Taxonomy (NCBI): domain Eukaryota; kingdom Viridiplantae; phylum Streptophyta; class Magnoliopsida; order Poales; family Poaceae; genus Aegilops; species Aegilops longissima. Next base: position 177,936 of record JAHIAM010003883.1, read on the forward strand.
GGAGAAAATTTGTACCACGACATGTTGATGCTGCTCCATGATAGCATGCCAAGTTTCATGAACTTCAGCCGAGTTTTGGATTTACAAGAATTTAAAAACCAGGCATCTCAATGTTTTGCCGGCAATCAAAGATGCCACGGTGTTTGAAGTTCATTCTCATTTCTTGCATGGGACCTAAGCATGCACCCAAGGACACATATTTGATTTTTCAACAAATTTATATGCACTGGAGCACCTGCATGTAGTTCAAATTTGACTTATGCATATAAAATGCATTGAAAACTCAGTTAATGCATAAAGATGTCCAAACGAACCCCGAAAAATCACAAAAATTCACACAATACTACTGTTATTCTATGTTGACACGAGAAAAAAAATTTGAAAGTAATAAGAGGCAATGGATATCGTTTCGTCCCCAAAGGTGGGACGTTCCCTACCGAAAACCATCATGATTGTTGTGAGAACCTCCGGTTTGTGAGAAGCATATACGCAAACCTGCTCCAAATGGGATAAAATTTGTACCACGGCATGTTGATGCCGCTCCATGATAGCATGCCTAGTTTCTTGAATTTCAGCCGAGTTTAGGATTTACTAGAATTTAAAAACCAGGCATCTCAATGTTTTGCTAGCAATCAACGGTGCCCCGGTGTTTGAAATTCATTCCCATTTCTTGCATGGGACCTAAGCATGCACCCAAGGACACAGATTTGATTTTTCACCCAATTTATATGCACTAGAGCATGTGCATGTAGTTCAAATTTGAATTATGCACATAAAATGCATTGAAAACTCAGTTAATGCATAAAAATGTCCAAGCGAACCCCGAAAAATCACAAAAATTCACACAACACTCCTGTTGTTCTATGTTGACATGAGAAAAAATTTGAAAGCGATAAGAGGCAATGGATATCGTTTCGTCCCCAAAGGTGGGACGTTCCCTACAGAAACCATCATGATTGTTGTGAGAACGTCCAGATTGAGAGAAGCATATACGCAAACCTGCCCCAAATGGGATAAAATTTGTACCACGGCATGTTGATGCCGGTCCTTGATAGCATGCTAACTTTCATGAATTTCAGACGAGTTTTGGATTTACTAGAATTGAAAAACCAGGCATCTCAATGTTTTGCCGGCAATCAACGGTGCCCCGGTGTTTGAAATTCATTCCCATTTCTTGCATGGGACCTAAGTATGCACCCAAGGACACATAATTGATTTTTCAAACAATTTATATGCACTAGAGCATGTGCATGTAGTTCAAATTTGAATTATTCACATAAAATATATTGAAAACTCAGTTAATGCATAAAAATATCCAAACAAACCCCGAAAAATCAGAAAAATTCACACAACACTCCTGTTGTTCTATGTTGACACGAGAAAAAAAATTGAAAGCAATAAGAGGCAATGGATATCGTTTCATCCCCAAAGGTGGGACGTTCCCTACCGAAAACCATCATGCTTGTTGTGAGAAGCTCCGGTTTGTGAGGAGCTCCGGTTTGTGAGAAGCATATACCCAAACCTGCCCCCAAATGGGAGAAAATTTGTACCACGACATGTTGATGCCGCTCCATGATAGCATGCCAAATTTTATGAACTTCAGCCAAGTTTTTTATTTACTAGAATTTAAAAACGAGGCATCTCAATGTTTTGCTGGCAATCAACGGTGCCACGGTGTTTGAAATTCATTCCCATTTCGTGCATGGGAACTAAGCATGCACCCAAGGACACAAATTTGATTTTTCAACCAATTTATATGCACTGGAGCACGTGCATGTAGTTCAAATTTGAATTATGCACATAAAATGCATTGAAAACTCAGTTAATGCATAAAAATTTCCAAACAAACCCCGAAAAATCAGAAAAATTCACACAACACTCCTGTTGTTCTATGTTGACACGAGAAAAAAATTTGAAAGGAATAAGAGGCAATGGATATCGTTTCGTCCCCAAAGGTGGGACGTTCCATACCGAAAACCATCATGATTGTTGTGAGAACGTCCAGTTTGTGAGAAGCATATACGCAAACCTGCCCCAAATGGGATAAAATTCGTACCACGGCATGTTGATGCCGCTCCATGATGGCATGGAAACTTCCATGAATTTCAGACGAGTTTTGGATTTACTACAATTTTAAAACCAGGCATCTCAATGTTTTGCCGGCAATCAACGGTGCGCCGGTGTTTGAAATTCATTCCCATTTCTTGCATTGGACCTAAGCATGCACCCCAAGGAAACAGATTCGATTTTTTAACCAATTTATATGCACTGGAGCATGTGCATGTAGTTCAAATTCGAATTATGCACATAAAATGCATTGAAAACTCAGTTAATGAATAGAAATGTCCACCCGAACCCCGAAAAATCACAAAAATTCACACAACACTCTTGTAGTTCTATGATGACATGAGAAAAAAATTTGAAAGCAATAAGAGGCAATGGATATCGTTTCATCCCCAAAGGTGGGACGTTCCTACCGAAAACCATCATGCTTGTTGTGAGAAGCTCGGTTTGTGAGAAGCATATACCCAAACCTGCCCCAAATGGGACAAAATTTGTACCACGGCATGTTGATGCCGCTCCATGATAGCATGCCAAGTTTCATGAATTTTAGGCGAGTTTTGGATTTACTAGAATTTAAAAACTAGGCATCTCAATGTTTTGCGGCAATCAACGATGCCCGGTGTTTGAAATTCATTCCCATTTCTTGCATGGTACCTAAGCATGCACCCAAGGACACAGATTCGATTTTTCAAGCAATTTATATGCATTGGAGCATCTGTATGTAGTTCAAATTTGAATTATGCACATAAAATTTATTGAAAACTCAGTTAATGCATAAAAATGTCCAAACGAACCCCAAAAAATCACAAAAATTCACACAACACTTCTGTTGTTCTAGACACAAGAAAAAAAATGAAAGCAATAAGAGGTAATGGAATCGTTTTGTCCCCAAAGGTGGGGCGTTCCCAACCGAAAACCATCATGCTTGTTGTGAGAAGCTCCGGTTTCTGAGAAGCATATACCCGAACCTGCCCCAAATGGGACAAAATTTGTACCACGGCATGTTTATGCCGCTCCATGATAGCATGCCAAGTTTCATGAATTTCAGACGAGTTTTGGATTTACTAGAATTTTAAAACCAGGCATCTGAATGTTTTGCCGGCAATCAATGGTGCCCCGATGTTTGAAGTTCATTCCCATTTCTTGCATGGGACCTAAGCATGCACCCAAGGACACAGATTTGATTTTTCAACCAATTTATATGCACTCGAGCTTATGCATGCAGTTCAAATTTGAATTATGCACATAAAATGCATTGAAAACTCAGTTCATGCATAAAAATGTCCAAACGAACCCCGAAAATCACAAAAATTCACACAACACTCCTGTAGTTCTATGTTGACACGAGAAAAAAATTTGAAAGCAATAAGAGGAAATAGATATCGTTTCGTCCCCAGAGGTGGGACATTCCCTACCGAAAACCATCATGCTTGTTGTGAGAAGCTCCGGTTTGTGAGAAGCGAATACCAGAACCTGCCCCAAATGGGACAAAATTTGTACCACGGCATGTTGATGCCGCTCCATGATAGCATGCCAAGTTTCATGAATTTTAGACGAGTTTTGGATTTACTAGAATTTAAGAACCAGGCATCTCAATGTTTTGCCGGCAGTCAACGGTGCCCCAGTGTTTGAAATTCATTCCCATTTCTTGCATGGGACCTAAGCATGCACCCAAGGACACAGATTCGATTTTTCAACCAATTTATATGCATTGGAGCATGTGCATGTAGTTCAAATTTGAATTATGCACATAAAATGCAATGAAAACTCAGTTAATGCATAAAAATATCCAAACGAACCCCTAAAAATCACAAAAATTCACACAACACTTCTGTTGGTCTAGACACAGGAGAAAAGGAGAAAGCAATAAGAGGCAATGGAATCGTTTCGTCCCCAAAGGTGGGACGTTCCCTACCGAAAACCATCATGCTTGTTGTGAGATGCTCCGGTTTCTGAGAAGTATATACCCGATCCTGCCCCAAATAGCACAAAATTTGTACCACGGCATGTTGATGCCGCTCCATGATAGCATGCCAAGTATCATGAATTTCAGGCGAGTTTTGGATTTACTAGAATTTTAAAACCAGGCATCTCAAAGTTTTTCCGGCAATCAACGGTGCCGCCCGTGTTTGAAATTCATTCCATTTTCTTGCATGGGACCTAAGCATGCACCCAAGGACACAGATTCGATTTTTCAACCAATTTATATGCACTTGAGAATGTGCATGTAGTTCAAATTTGAATTATGCACAAAAAATGCATTGAAAACTCGGTTAATGCATAAAAATGTCCTAACGATACCGAAAAATCACAAAAATTCACACAACACTCCTGTTGTTCTATGCTGACACGAGAAAAAAACTTGAAAGCAAAAGAGGCAATGGATATCGTTTCGTCCCCAAAGGTGGGACGTTCCCTACCGAAAACCATCATGCTTGTTGTGAGAAGCTCCGGTTTCTGTGAAGCATATACCCGAACCTGCCCCAAATGGCACAAAATTTGTACCACAACATGTTGATGCCGCTCCATGATAGCATGCCAAGTATCATGAATTTCGGGCGAGTTTTGGATTTACTAGAATTTTAAAACAAGGCATCTCAATGTTTTGCCGGCAATCAAGGGTGCGCCGGTGTTTGAAATTCATTCCCATTTCTTGCATGGGACCTAAGCATGCACCCAAGGGCACAGATTCGATTTTTCAACCAATTTATATGCACTGGAGCATGTGCATGTATTTCAAATTTGAATTATGCACATAAGATGCATTGAAAACTCAGTTAATGCATAAAAATGTCCAAACGAACCCGAAAAATCACAAAAATTCACACAACACTCCTTTTGTTCTATGTTGACATGAGAAAAAAATTTGAAAGCAATAAGAGGCAATGGAATCGTTTCGTCCCCAAAGGTGGGACATTCCCTAACGAAAACCATCATGCTTGTTGTGAGATGCTCCGGTTTCTGAGAAGCATATGCCCGAATCTGCCCCAAATGGGACAAAATTTGTACCACGGCATGTTGATGCCGCTCCATGATAGCATGCCAAGTTTCATGAATTTCAGACGAGTTTTGGATTTACTAGAATTTTAAAACCAGGCATCTGAATGTTTTGCCGGCAATCAATGGTGCCCCGGTGTTTAAAATTCATTCTCATTTCTTGCATGGGACCTCAGCGTGCACCCAAGAACACAATTTGATTTTTCAACCAATTTATATGCACTCGAGCTTGTGCATGTAGTTTAAATTCGAATTATGCACATAAAATGCATTGAAAACTCAGTTAATGCATAAAAATGTCCACCCGAACCCCGAAAAATCACAAAAATTCACACAACACTCCTGTTGTTCTATGATGACATGAGAAAAAATTTGAAATCAATAGGAGGCAATGGATATTTTTTCGTCCCCAGAGATGGGACATTCCCTACCGAAAACCATCATGCTTGTTGTGAGAAGCGAATACCCGAACCTGCCCCAAATGGGACAAAATTTGTACCACGGCACGTTGATGCCGCTCCATGATAGCATGCCAAGTTTCATGAATTTTAGACGAGTTTTGGATTTACTAGAATTTAAAATCCAGGCATCTCAATGTTTTGCCGGGAGTCAATGGTGCCCTAGTGTTTGAAATTCATTCCCATTTCTTGCATGGTACCTAAGCATGCACCCAAGGACACAGATTCGATTTTTCAACCAATTTATATGCATTGGAGCATGTGCATGTAGTTCAAATTTGAATTATGCACATAAAATGCATTGAAAACTCAGTTAATGCATAAAAATGTCCAAACGAACCCCGAAAAATCACAAAAATTCACACAACACTTCTGTTGTTCTAGACACAAGAAAACAAATGAAAGCAATAAGAGGTAATGGAATCGTTTCGTCCCCAAAGGTGGGACGTTCCCTACCGAAAACCATCATGCTTGTTGTGAGAAGCTCCGGTTTTTGAGAAGCATATACCCGAACCTGCCCCAAATGGCACAAAATTTGTACCACGGCATGTTGATGCCGCTCCATGATAGCATGCCAAGTATCATGAATTTCAGTCGAGTTTTGGATTTACTAGAATTTTAAAACAAGGCATCTCAATGTTTTGCCGGCAATCAAGGGTGCGCCGGTGTTTGAAATTCATTCCCATTTCTTGCATGGGACCTAAGCATGCACCCAAGGACACAGATTCGATTTTTCAACCAATTTATATGC